>JAKSZP010007291.1:0-37912 GCA_022478985.1 Massospora cicadina | reverse complement strand
CTGCCCTCACTTATTTTCTGCACTTACGCTCCTCACTGCTCTAATGATGAAGTTGGAGCAGCTGAACTGAATGCATCGACGCCCTCTCCATTTGCCTGCACTAAAGAACCTCATTGCTATACAATAAAAATTGGAGAAGCTGAACAGAATGCCTAGGTGCTATTCCATTTGCTTGAACCAAAACACTTTGCTGCTCCAACAACAACATAAGAGCCACAAAAACCTATTTTTGCCCACTTATTCCTATAATTATTTATAAAAACTTTATTTATAATTATTTTTAGCCAACAACTTAGGTATTACTAAAGGATATAAGAGTCAAAAACCCCTGACCCATCTCCAATGAATTGTGATAGTTTTAGTGAGCTGACGCTTGATCACCAATCCAATTCTAAATTGTGTTAATTTATTCTAATGATTTAATTAAACCGTTCAGAAAAATCAGCAAGATCAAGAACACAAGTTGAATTGATGATTTACCTAATGTACATAACCAATGAGTGGCCCTTACGAAATTAGGCTGAATATCAGTGTCCTAAAACTCCAAGATGCCTTAACCCAAGATTTTAAAAACTCAACCAATCATTTTAATTGTCTGATCAAATCAATGCCATGCCAACCAATTCTGATCTTAGAACTTATCACACCCAGAACCCTTGATTTAATTTAAGAAGCCACACTGAATTAGCAGCTAATTATCAAAACCTAAACAAGGAAAAACTACCACCTGGAATTATCAACGACTTCAAGGATTTTAGTCAGCTAGGCCAGTATCATTACCAATTTTTTATTAATAACTAATATTAATTACCATCGTTTTATTTTAAAACTAAAATTCTCAATTTAAGCTTCAAAACTAATCAATTGAAGTTTCAGCCTTAAAATCAGTAAATTCAATCATTGGCACCCAAAAATTAAAAATATAATAAGGAACCACCCATATAATTTGGTTAGATATCAAGGATTTAAAATTTCAAATTGACTTAAGTCTAGATCTAAATTTTTAAAAATAATATTTTTACCAAATAAACTTAAAAAACAAACCACCTAATTAGATCTTATGTCTAACTTAGCCTATAATCCAACCAGTTATTTTGTTCACTGTTTTATTTTCAAAACTAAACCACCTGAACACCGTTTTGAGTTAAAGCGAGGCCATAATCAAAATTCTTTCCTCTATAAGAATGTTAAATAGGCAAAGCAATTAAGACACTTTAAATTCACTTGCTCAAATCCTGTTTTAGATCTGCCAATTTGACGCCTTTTAATCTGAACTTGTATCTACTGCTGATGCAACAACCATTCATCTTTTAAAAGATCTCTGCAGTTAAGTGGAATGTGAACCACCAAATCAAAGTTTGCCTTTATCAATTGCATGGTGAACTTCCATCTAACAGATATTCTTACTAGATTTGTTACAGTTGGTGTTAATACATGGACTTCCTAAGGTTGAGACTTAGTAAATCTGTTACAATGATGGTTGCAATCACTATTTTCTGAATTTAACTTAATTGATGAGTTGATGCCTTTTGGGATCAAATTCTATAAATATTATATTTGTGGCAGCTTTTAATACGTTTAGGTTCCCTCAATCTACCAGCAGATTTAGGTTGGTATGCCGGCGTTTTTCAACCCTTGGACATGCTTAATCTATTATTAATTTTCATGGCTCTTGCAGAGCTACTATTTATCAAGTGAGGATGAGTTTCCCTTCCTCACTTGGAAATTCTACATTATTTTGGTCTTCTTCTATAATGAAGCCTATTTTCTCATTTTTGTTATTATAAATTTATAAATTAAGTTTATTCATTGGGGACCTTGGTTGAAACAAACCAGGGCTAGGAGGGAGCACTCAATGCCCTGGTGTGCCATAAGGGTAGTTGCACAACATGTCAATAGAGTATCTGTAACTCTCTCCTTCCCAGAGAGGTGGTGCGGGATGCACATCCACACCGCCAGTGAACTAGCTATTAGTAGGATGGGAAACAGGGCACTGCATAGGGTGCTGGAGCAGAAGGGACCCAGGGCAAGGGTGTACAACGTGGTTTACAGGATAAGATAACCAAGAAATATCAAAACTTGGATAGACCCCAAAGGGGAGTCCATAACCAAATGTAAATTGGTGCCAGGATGTTTAAGTGCCTCGATCTGGAGGTGACCAGGGCGGCCCAAAGGTGCACAGGAAACTTTAGTTAATTGAGATAAGATATAATGGACCACGTTGTTAGAGACCTCCTCAAAGAGGTCCGCACACAGGTTTGCCTAAGGAACCATAATAGTAAAATGTAAGATAACGGGTAATGTTTATTGTAAGAAGTCAACCAATGGGAAACGTTGATTTCAAGAAAATATAATTAAACCAACTCGGGGTAATATGGTTTAGTGAAAATGGTCCCAAGCATTGGTGCATCAATAGATGCACGCTTCCATCTGAAAGGGTAGCATACTTCAAAACCAACCTCACTTGAGTGATCAATCAAAGTTGTACCCACCCTAAGCTCATAATTTCATAAATGGAATGGGTTTTGAACCCCCACTCCCCAATTAACCAAATTGTTCCATCATTGTTTAGAATGTAGCTTATCCGTTTAACGCCTGAGCTAAAACAAGGGGCTAGGCGTATTTAATCTCACTTATATCAACCTGGGCATACTTGGCCTGTACCCAGCGCTGGTCTAAGGTGTGCTTGAGATCAGGAAGGGCCTGAAGTTTGACCTTCTGGACCTCCTGCCGCCCAGCCTTATCTTTGGGTTGGTACCTTCTATTAAGTCATGTAAACATGACACAACATGACATAGTTGAGTTGAGGTTGTAGTGAACTTGTGCAGCTGAGTAAAGCTGATGGGTCATATAGGAGGTAAGTTTGAAGTCAGCCATACCTTGACCAGGTGGAAAAGCAAATTTTATGTATCATCATATCTCCCTGTGAGTGATATCTGAACCCCCAAGCTTGGCAGAATTTGACCATTCCATTAGAAGTTCAAAAGAGGATTTGAACGCTGGTGTAACCCTGACGCTCAAAAGTTTGAGGCGACTCTCTTTCAAAATAGGCTTGCATATGCCAAGGTGGAAAATATGGCCTTGGGGTACCGTTGTTACATAATTTCTAATTTAACCTTTCATGGCGAGCTGTGCACCAGACAGCTTGCAAGATGACACAGAGTCAAATGCACAAGCATTGCTCTAAGCCCTCAAATCATTTTTGTTGTTGCATTGGCTTTCCAGCAAAGGGGATGGGGAGTTTGGAGGTGGGAAGTTGGACCACTGGCGTTTGAGGCCTCTTTTTCCCATCAGTGGACCTCCAGGTGGAGCATCAACATATTCTGGGAACTCTAGATTCTGGTCAACCCCTTGAGCTTCCCCTGTCACAAAGACACTCATTAGAAAAATGCCTGGTCATGATTTTTACACCCAGCATGGCAAATGTGACAAAATTCTCATTTCAAAGGGGGAATGTAATGATCAGTGACCATACATGGATTTCCTAAGGTTGGGACTTAGGAAACACATTACAATAACAGTTGCAATTCCAATTCTCTGAACTCACTTAATTGGTGAGTTGATGCATTTTGGGATCAGATTCATAATTATTATATACATGGAAGATTTTAATAAATTTAAGCTCTCTTGATCCACCAGCGGATTAAGGTCAGGACGCATGTATTTGTCAAGCCTTAAACATACTAAATTTATTAATAATTTGCGTAACTCTTGTTGGGCTACTATTTTTCAAGTGAGGATGTGTTTCCCTTCTCTCACTTGAAATCCTACATTATTTTATCTCTCCAAAATTAAAGCCCATTTGCTTATATTTACCACCATTTTAAATTTAATTAAGTTAAGTTTATTCTTTGAGGACCTTGGTCACAATTAACCAGGGTTAGTGGAGAGCATTCAACGTCCTGGTGTGCCATGGAGGGCGGTTGCACAACACAACGGAGTAATGAAAAGTTTACAGTAATCTTGTGCAGCTGAGTGAATCTGTTAGGTGATAGAGGAGGCGAGTTAAAGTCCGCTGTACCTCAACCACATGGTTCAAAGAATTTTGTATATCGTTGTATCACCCTGTGAATGATATCTGGACCCCAAAACGCGGTGAAATTTGACTGTTCCGCTGGACGTTCAAAAGAAGATACAAATGCCGGTGCAGCCCTGATGCTCAGAAAATTGAGGCGACTCTCTTATGGCATAGGCTTGTATATGATGAGGTGAAAATAGGTCCTTGGGAGCCCTTTTGTTACAGGATTGTTGCATAAACCCTTGCCAAAATACCTCAACCAAGTTGTTTTTAAAATTCAGTTCCAGATGCCTCATCACCCTTTGAACCCAAGGTTAAACCTAACTCAAACAAGCCTTTTGAAAAACTACTAATTTTTGGCACTGTCCCTCAGCCTTACTTTTTGATTGAAGCTTGCCAATCCTGAGCGGAATGAGACATATTATAACTTTTTGATCACCACCTCTTTAAAACCAATTTTAAAAGCAAATGTAATTTATTTTTTTAGAGTAAGGCAATAACAAATATCCCATCCCATGTTATTTTTAATAAACAGATCCAAATACATCAAATATTTGAAATTAGCAAAGAAAGGCGGTTCATTTTGCAGATCCCTTCAAATGGAATATATCTTGATAAAAGGTTTTGTATAATACCAACTGCCTAAAGTTTATGAATGTGAATTCAACTTCATCTAACTAAGTCAACATTAAATCCAAATGCCTTAGTTTATCACACACAATCCAATTCTGGTAATTTGGGACCCTAACAAGGCTTACCAAGATTGGAAAAATCATTGCCATTCCCAGTTGAGGCTTGGAGGGGGAATCATCAGAACTTATCCTAGTAGGTGTAAATCCTTGAACATGGGATTTTAATTCAAATGATTATTTAGGAAATTTCAGTCTATATTTATTTCTATTTATTTATTAGCAGGAGCTTTAATTGGCTTAAGACCTAAAATTAATATTGAATTTAATTTAAATAGCATTAAACAAAATTAACAAGAAATGCCTTTTTAAACAAATCCAGGATGAATTACCATTAATTGCTCCGCTAGCTGATAGAGACTAAGGCTTTTATTTTAGCCTTTTCTCACCTTGTCTCTAGCTTTATTTTACCTATAATACCCTCTATCTATTTGGTAAAATTCCCTTTTTATAGGGCTATGATAGTAGATCTAGACCTTTTTAAGCTGATTCCTTTCTGAACTTAAGACAAAGCTAACTTGAAGGTATATGGATGAACTCACCAAACCTAAGGGTGATATCCACATTGAGATCATACCCTATTAAGGACATTAATTATATCTAACTATATATTAAATAAAATATTCTTGATTTAACTCTATTGTGTCAATTTCTGCAAAAGTGAATTTTATTACCTTAACAAAAGACATCCTGCTAAGAATAGCCAAAATTGATATTTCCTGGTGAAAAAAAACCACTGAAATGCCTCTGGCGTTATTCTGATTAATAACGGTTTAGACTTCAAAGAACTTTAGCCAACAAATCTGTAAAAATCTGAAAAGGCCTTTCATGCCTGAACATGATGCTTTTCCAATATTAAGTTCTAGATCTAAGATATAAAGATATGTTCCATATCTATAAAATTACAGTTGGGAGCATAGTCCGGGATGTTAGTTGTCTCAAGAATGGCTTCTCTGGACTATGATTTTACTACTAGAGGCCCTACATGAAAAGATGGCAACGCTTACCTACTTTGTTAAGTTAACATTCCACTAAGGATACACAGCTTTCTTCCCTGATTAAAAAGTACCAGGTGCACTAGCTCAAAAGTCCAACCCATTAAATTATAGTTAATATGAGGTTAAATTACCTTGGTAATAAAAATACCAAAGATATAACAACTTGTACAATTTTAATTAGTAAAAATATGCAGATCATATCAACCAATGGATTTGATTTTATAATAAAATCAGTCTCTGACAACAAGTCAATAACAACAAAATCATGTTTACTTATTCATCTTTAAATTTTAGCAAAATAATATATTAACACAGATGTACATGTTATCACTATGAAACCGATTCCATTATATTTACTTAAGAAAAGTATGGCCAAAATGAAGTAAATATCTGCCCCTCCTTTGTGTCTTTGAGAGTGCAATGGAGGGATTCACCAATTAACAAAGGTAGGAACATACCCTCTTGGCTAATTCAGTTTGCACAAGAGATAAGGGTTCTGCACCTCATGATCAGCAATACATAGGATTAGATGAAAGCAGCCTTATCTAAGAATATGGAAAACCATATGGCTGCAAACCAAAAAAAGTCATTTATAAGTATCCAATTTAAACTATTTAGGTGGTTTCAAAATCTGCTACATGATTATATCATGAGGCACAGACCTGGATATTCACAACTGCATCACTAAAGCTGATGACTTTAGTCTTTACATAAATTTTCTTTCTATACTCCATTACTGCTCCATGAAAATACAAAAAAGAAATCTTATTGACTTTATCTCAAAACTTCTGTCAGAGATACAGTCACAAAATGACAACTGAACATCTCTAGGGGTACTCTGTAAGGCCTCAGGTGCTAGCCACTAAGCTGAACATGGTTGTGCACCCTTTATAATCAAAAAAGGGTTCCAATCATGAGGCACTCCACTTACTCAATCAATGGATCTGAGGAATACGCTGGATGAATGATGGGTAATGGCAGCCCATTGTCTGACTCCTACCACCCTTTAGTTAACCCCTGGTCCAAAGTTGTTATTGAGCATGAAATTTTATAAACAATTAGTTCAGAAGATCCAACAATCCTGTCACAAATTTGGAAGTGTGGTATTAAAATGGTAACAGGGCAGAAATCACTTCTAAACATTATGTGCCAAGTGGTGCACTAGTGATTGAAGCCAACCTGACACCTGGAATAGGTTCAAGTGAGAAATTTTTACTAAGATTATTTGTGAGGCCAAAGGTTTCAAGGAAAAGAGTGCCGCGCTTAAGGCTACAACATCAATGAGTTTTGAGTTAGGTAGAAGTAATGAAATTAATTTCACTATAAAATCAGTTTTTAAATCTGTAAAATGAAACACTCTTAAATAGTGTATCAAGTTTCTGAGAGCTTAAAACCATTGTCTGTGGGCATCCTTATCTCTTTATAGTATAAGAACCAGCAATCTTCATGGTTAAGGTTGATGGATTATCTTGGGTTGGGACCATCTAGTACTAAAAAAAAGGTTGATGGATTATCTGTTTATTTCCTGTTTTCTTAAAAAACAAAAAACAAGTATTTTTCTACTTATTCCATTTATTAAATTTAAAAATTTTAATACTTATATTCCTCTATCATTCCAATAGTGGGCCTCATTCCTGTGTGACAGTCTTATGATAGCAGTAACCCTCGTTAAAACTATCATTGCTATCATAGGTGTGGGAATTCAAGGGGCTCAAAAAGTTGCTCCTGTAACTCAAACTGCCAATATGGAAACCCCTCCTTGTTAGTATTAATGCGGGTGCTCAGGTAACTGGAAACAACGCTGATGAACTTGATTAATATGGTCTGAAAGTAGAGGAGATGATGAAAATTCCAGGCAAGTGGCAAGTGGATGACAGGGTAACCTGTGCAATGAGGAGTTTTAAGGCTATAAGCCTCAGAATCGCACCAGCTTTCAGTTTAAACAGACACAACTCGAACTTATTATAGCTCAACTGTCATGGAGCATGCTGATGATGATAAAACTGCACTTGCACTCATGATGAGTTGTCACTTAAAGCAACAGTCATAATACCTTTTGTACAGTCAGAAATATTGTAGGATGCAGAGAGAACAAGGCAACCACAAGCACTAGCCAGAAGTCCTAAAATTGGAAATCATAGCTACTAACTTCCCAAAAACCTTTTTCAATTTTTACAAATAAAGTTTGATTTCTTAAGAATCCTTATTTGAAAGCTAAGGAATGGAAAGGAAAACATGGATTGACAGTGGAACCAGTTGAGGTCCACTGCATTATAAAATCACTGAATAGGGAATGGAATCAGGTGCATTCCTGTTGGGAATATCTTTGCAATTTGAATGCTACAGATTGAATCCCTAAAAAGTTACTAATACTAATTTTAGATCTGACCCACCTGGTCATATTGTTAGTGAATTCTTTTATAAATTTTATTTTGGGTGCAATTGTGCTTGGCTCAATGATGACAACATCTCTGGTGAAGCAGGCTGCACCCACATCCAGGCCTAGTATTTGCAGTAGTGTTGAGTAATTGACTGGACCTAATCGTTGGATATTTGATCATACTAGATATCAGCAATTATGGATCAGGTATATCCTAAGTATATCCAAACTTAGGATCCGTGGCCTAGCAATTTCACTTGATAATATTTGACTATGATGACACAGGCTTGAGGGCTTTTCTGGTTAGGTTAGACTTAAAATTAAGCTTCAATTTAATGACTCAGGCATGAAAGATTTGTTGGTCTATGTCAAAATTAAGTTTTTAATATCAGTCGAGTTTTTGATCAAATTAATTACTAACAAGTGATATGAGTCACCTTGGTATGTGCTGCCAATTAATTGTGAAAGTGAATCAGTTCAGCTATTTTGAAGACATGTCCAAAACGCCATCTTGAGAATAAAGGATGGTGTTTACTCTGACCCTGAGGCTGAGCAGGATGCTCTAAGTTGAAGTATTTATAGACGTTCTTACAAACATTTTACGTGGCCAAGTGCCATTGAAAATGGGACCTCATGGGTAAGATGTGGTGAACATCAAACCCTATAAATAACCCCCAAGTTGATGCTAATAAAAAAAATTAATTTACTACAACTAGTTTATAGTTTGACTTATAAACTTTTTGCGTTTAGTACTTTCTTTTGTATTAGTCAATTTTTACTTGGGTTCAGTAAGATCAGGGTGGCGTGCCATTGTCCAAGTAAAATGACAGGGTATACGAATTGAGTACTACCAAGAAGATATATCTTAAATTTTAATCACCATCCTGTCTATTGTCCTCACACAATAGATGCACGAAGCTTCATTCCACATCTGATGAAGAACTAGTCCTCTGAAGCAGAACAAAAATTCAACAAGTGGCACTCATGGCTGGGACTGCAGATGGTGACCGCGAGGAGCATCTGGTCACTTACTGCAGCAGGACGCTGAATAATCATGAGCATAATTATACAGTGACTGAAAGAGAATGTCTGGCTGTCATCTATGCTTGTAAACAATTTTGGGTCTACATTCATGGCACCAAGTTTCAAGTAGTAACGGATCACAGCTCATTATGATGGCTCCACAATCTCAAGGAACCTGAAGGATGGTTAGCCTGCTGGGCTCTGAAATTACAAGTGTACAATTATGAACTTTTTCATAGAGTTGGAGCGGCCCATCAAAATGAAGGCAGACTATCTTGACTTCCTATCATAGCTGTCCTGAGCAGTTTGTCCAATGAGCTTCATGAAAAAATGATTAACTGAAAGTATGGAGATGAACCACCCAAAGTTGAAAAAGCGATTGAGAAAGCATTAATTGACACCAAATCAAAATGGAGTTCTATACAAGCTTAAGCCCAATGGACAACATCAAATCTTCCCAAAACCTTCGACCAGATAGAGATTATTACACAAGCACACAAGGCCATTGGGAATGGTGGAATGACTAAGTTCAAGGAAGGAGATTTAGTAGTATATTGTGACACTCAAAGCGCAGGCCACGCGCACAAGATAGCTTTGCTTTGGAAGGGTCCATTTATTATATTGGAGAAATCATCTGAAGATGTATATACCATTAAGGATCAAGGCTGCTGGGTTGTGAATCTAGTACAGGCTAAGTTCCTTTGTCCATATCATATAGAATACTAATATAAAAAAGAAAAAAAGATAGAAAAAGATAAAAAAGAGAAAAAAATTAAGTTAGTTAAAAATTTGGATATAATAAATATAAATATTTAATAATGAAAAGAATTATAATAATTGCAAGCTGTAGAGTTTTTTTCATAGATTTGATGCCTCGCTGGCATTAGAAATAGGTACCCCTTCTTTGGTAGGGGGAGGAGAGTGCAATCAAACAGGAGAAGCCTGCAACGGAATTGGAGCGATGCAGATTTCATACAAGTCCTAACTAGCTAGACCCTGGTGGAGATGTGCCAAGCCCAAGAAAGCTTGGCACCAGGCACGCTGGCCCTGTTGGCTTAGGAAAGGCTATCAAGATAACGTTCAAACTTTGAGGAACGCGAAAAGTTAGACATTGTGACCCAGGAAGAAGGGTACCCGCCACTTATATCCAGTCAAGGTGGGGGAAGTGTTGAGTAATTGACTGGACCTGATAGTTGGATATTTGATCATATCAGATATCAGCAATTATGGATCAGGTATATCCTAAGTATATCCAAACTTAGGATCCGTGGCCTAGCAATTTCACTTATTAATATTTGACTATGATGATAAGGGCTCAAGGGCTTTGTTGGTCAGGTCAGACTTAGAATTAAGTTTCAATTTAATGACTCAGGCATGAAAGATTTGTTGGTCTATGTCAAAATTAAGTTTTTAATATCAGTCGAGTTTTTAAAAATTAATTACTAACTAGTGATATGAGTCACCTTGGTATGTGCTGCCAATTACATGTGAAAGAGAATCAGTTCAGCTATTTTAAGAGACGTGTCCAAAACGCCATCTTGAGAATGATGACGTTGTTTACTCTGACCCTGAGGCTGAGAAGGATGCCCTAAGTTGAAGTATTTATAGAAGTTCTTAAAACATTTTACGTGGGCAAGTGCCATTGAAAATGGGACCTCATGGGTAAGATGTGGTGAATATCAAACCCTATAAATAACCCCCAAGTTGATGCTAATAAAAAAAATTAATTTACTACAACTAGTTTATAGTTTGACTTATAAACTTTTTGCGTTTAGTACTTTCTTTTGTATTAGTCAATTTTTACCTGGGATCAGTAAGATCAGGGCGGCATGCCATCGTCCAAGTAAAATGACAGGGTATACGAATTGAGTACTACCAAGAAGATATATCTTAAATTTTAATCACCATCCTGTCTATTGTCCTCACACAATAGATGCACGAAGCTTCGTTCCACATCTGAAGAAGAACCAGCCCTCTGAAGCAGACCCAAAATTCAACAAGTAGCATTGTGTATTAGAAGGATTTATCACACCCATATCTTTAGGGATTGGCTCATCTTTGCTAACAATGAAGGGATTTGGCAGAAAGAAATTTCTGAGTTTGAAAGTGACTCAATCAATTTATTTTTGGAAGTTACTGATTTACTTTACCATCAGAACTTGAACCAGTAGATATAACATCTTTGATGAAAAAGTTTCTGCAAATCCTCTGCTGGAAAAGGCTTCTGACCAACGCCACCTTCTGACCCCCCAATTTTTTGTACAAAATCCTGGGTGTTTAGCAGAAGGGGAAGATGAGTAATTTAGGGTATACACTGTCACCTATCTAACATCTACCACATGGGCTAAATTGCCCTGGTAATGAGAGGAACAGATGCCAGCTTCCTCTACTTCTTGGTTAAAATGGGAATTTTGCCCTTTTAATCTGCAAGGGTTGCTCCTCTGGACTTAAACCAACCACCACTCACAAAGAATGCCAACAGCAATGAGTACAATCTTGGATAGCATAAATGCCCGTCAATAGCCTAACCCTTGGTGTGGGGTTCATTTTTAATGATCAATGATTTCCTCATCTTTCCTCCAGTGGTTCATTCTCCCACCTTATAAGAATGGTTTTGCCTTGTGAATTTTATTTGCTATTTTGGGTTGCAATATCCACAGTAGTAATCAGGTCTATAATTGTAATGTAAGATTTCTGACATTTTAAAAAGAAATGCTTCATTCTTTGATGCTAGGAAGTGTGTTCTCAGCCAAAATGGTTCAGATAAAAAATGTGGTCTTGTTTGATTTTAAAAATTAGGCAACCGTTGCCTACTGTTGGTATTGAGACAATGAGAGATTTGAAATCCTTACTTCTGAATTGAGCTTTGACAAGTCAACTCTTGAGCCTGCACAAATGGAACCTTACCCTGAAGGCACCAATACACAATTCAATCATGAAGCATCACGCGCATGAGAATTGATGGAGACGCCTTCAGGAATCTCATCCCTGCTTCACAAACCTCAAAAGGTGAAACCCCCACTGCGGCATTCATGAGGACGAGGTAGAACCATGAGGGCGCTAACCAGGCGGTCAATCTGGAAGGCAGTGAAAGATTCTGGTCATACAGGGCCACGAAAGTCCCCAAGGCACCAAGTCCCAATACGTCCTATAAACATTGACACTTTTTAAAACACAAAAAGTTGTTTATTTCACTCCATCTTTTCGTTTTTTGACCTCTCCATTAGGTTACGGCTTTGATCCAATTTTTGAACTTTGGCGTCAGTCAAGAGAACTATCACACTGAAAAAAGTGGTGCTCACTACAGGTTTTCTGAGCTGTCCAAGTGAAAACATCTATCATGAACAATGGTGAATGATATCAGTCAAAAAATCAACCTGCTATTGGTTTATGAAGCGTCACTTGATGGATTAGCACCTCAAAATATGAAGTACCACCCATGAAGCCTGAAAGCTTAGAGTTTTGGGCCAATTTCCAGTTAACTCTACCTTCCCTTGACAGTGAACAGTATTGCAAGTCTGGTGAGTGTCCCCTACGCTTAGACTGGGTGGCTTTCCCTTTCCCTTCAAAAAAGTTCCAAAGAGGCCAGCCACACTATTGGTCTCCCAGGGTGATCTCACCCATGTGGTGGACAAGCGGTGGGTTATGGCTTACCCTTTAAAATTTCCGCCACCCATCCCTATACTAACAAATAGAGAATTGTTACGGCAGCTTGAAGAAATCCTCATTGTGGTTTCAGCAAATAGGGATTAGCACAGGACAGATGAGGCGAGTCTTCCCTCTAGGCCAACCTTGAATTCAGCAAACATAGCTGACAGCATTGACTCTTCCCCGCTGACGTTGAAACCTCAATACACTAAACCCTATATGGTCAAACGGGCGCCAGAGTGATCAGGTGCAGGCAGGTTGGGCATCCCAAACCCATTCCCAACCACTTGGGACCATCTCTACGTGAGATGGCCCTGGAAGGCTCCCATTACCTGTTAAGCGAGATGTTGCCACTCAAATTGGGGCAATAATGGTAAACCCACAATCTGGTCGCCCAAAGACAAATTTGATGATGACTTGGCCTGCCACTAACATTTTCAACGTCAGTTTTAATTTAAAAAACTTTCCTGCTCTCAAAGTACAGCTGGTTTAGGTCATAAACTTGAGTCCTGATCCCCTTGTGTCCCAACACTATTAAGTTAACCGGGCATTTAAGCAGTCATCCCTCACAGGAATTGATTAATAGTCAATTTTCTTTATAAATTTAATAAAAATAACCTTACTCTAAACTTAATTTTCAGTTAAAAAAATTAACTTCAGTATTCCGTGATGCCCACCAATGCGAAATTATGGGGCATGCTATGACTGGGCCATTGCAGCCATATTGGCAATCTTGTTGCCTTCCACAGTTAATTGGCCTTACTATGCTCCACACTTCCTGAATTTTTTCCTGATTGTGAAAGCAATTAGCCAACAGGATCTTAGCATTTTTTGGGCAAAATTATCACTACTCTAGGAAAGAATATGCACTCTCATTAATGTCTCCATTTCAAACTTTCCCCTTAGGGTATCCAAAACTACCAATCCAATCCAACATTTTCATACGCCCAGGTCTGTCAGCACTGGGATTGCGAGATCCTAGCTTTTCGCCAGGTTGCTTTTCACTTTTGCAACCCAATGGCGCTTGTTGTACATCTACCTCCCAGCCCATTTAAATGTTATTAAAATAGCAATGCCTCTTGCAGTCTGGATCGCCTTCTGGGTGCTCTTGCATTCCAACTGGCAGGCCAGTCTAAACTTTATCTGTTGCTTCCCTGACAAGTATCAACTTTAATATGAGAACCTTGGCAAAATTATCTAACAATCATTAAATGGCATCTATTTTGTAGGAGGCTGCTCCAGTCATTCTAATGCTTCTTTGGTGCCTTCCATGATGTGGAATTCATATAACTCAGCTCTATTGCCAGAGGAGAACTAGCTCTAGGACTGAACATTATCTCCAGAATTTCTTCCCATCCCACCATACATCACCTCCTATAAATAGTCAGGTTGCACCACCACAAAGTCTCCCAACAACTAGGGATTACAAAAACTTTACACTCCCACATTTTTGATTTTTTATAATGCAGCATTCTCTTTATCCATGACAATTGAGAAGTCATTGTCAATAATCGTCAGAAATCAACAAGGCCTGCAACCAACTCGCGGTGTTAGATAGCAGAATTTCTGGCTACCTTAAGTACCATCTTTGTCATAATGTACAACTCCTTGAGGCCGCTTTAAATCAACGACTCAACCAAGTTGTGGACCTGGTGCGGATTCTCCAGGCGCATTACCAGGAGCAAGTCTCTCACAACAATACCCTCTGGGCTGAAGGGCCTGAAGGTCGTTGTGGGCCTCAAGGGCCCTCTGGTCCTGCAGTGCCTACTCCTGGCGACCCTAATGACTCCAGTAAAAAGGACGTTTTGAAAGCCCTCACCACCTTACAGGATCAAATCTGCAATGTGGCTCGGGGTATAAGCTCCTAGTGGATGGAGTCCCTATTGACCCTAGGGGTTTCAATTGAGGCCTTTTCAGATGAGATGGATAATAGTTCCTTCACCAAGCTCACCAATAATCGCATCTCCCGCTTGAGCAAACCTGTTGAGAGTTTGACAACCGCTTGAATAATTTAAAGAGCCAGATTTATTCTTTAGCGCTAAAATCAAGCATTAAAGAAGCAGGTTGCTCACAAGGACTTTATTACCTCCCTAAACCGAAAATGAGATGATATCTAAGAAGACCTTAAGTGTCTGAGATGGCGGCTGGATCAGCAGGCTCCTCACAACTACGCAGAAGCCGAAGTTTCAGAGACTGCTCTGATTCCTTTGTCAAATCTTTTCCACTACTATGATGACTAACTTTAAGCCTAGTTTTAGATAAGTTTACTCTGGCCAGGGAAGAATCGCCTCTTTTCTATATACATATGAGAATTCCATGGAAGAGTCTACTGACTGACAGAAGGTGAAGCATATCACTTTTGCCTGAATAGCACCGCTCAGGAAATTGTGACTCCCCATCAAAAGGAATGCCACACATGGGAACAAATTCATACTGCCTTAAATTCAGGAATTCGGCAGCAACCAAACATGGCCAATCAAAAGCAAGCATTCATGGGTTTCCGTCTGAACAAAGAAGAAAGCACTGTAGAGGTACTGTCATGAAAACGGCAGAAGAAGTTTAGACCGGCCTGCCAGTTGAAATGTGTGAGCACCCAAAAATCAAGCCAGAATGCCAGAGGCATTGCCGACCATATGACTTGATATGGAGCTGGAAAATGTGATACCACAAAGTGGTGGCGCAACAGCAAGGTGAGGAGTATCCTGACAACAAACCACACTGAACCTGTTCCAAACTCAGTGTTTCTAGTTTCAGGGGGTGGGATTACTGGGATAATTTTGACGAGATTTTGGCATGTGAGGCCATCTCATTGGGAGTGGCAAGAAGATGGATTCTTTCTTTCCATTGATGGACATAGGGCCATAAGATCCCCATGTATTGCTGCCAGAAATTTGTAAGGATGGGGTTGTAGAGCAAAAAATGTTGGACTCACTGGGCCCAATCAGCAATAGAGGGAGCCATGGTGACCAAAAGAATTGGTAAAGCCCACCCAGAGTGCAGGGTGATGGGCCACCAGGGAAATTCCATCTGGGATGCGGTCAGAAAAGGAAACAAAAATTTGGTTTTTGGTAAAATTTATTTGGAAAAGAAAGTAAGAATAAATTATTAACAATTTTCTCAGTGCCATGGAACTGTTTAAATAGTGGTCGATTGGGTAGTGATAGGATGGGGTTAGGTCCCACAAATTTGACCTATCTGGCGAATTGTTTGGGAATGGGTGGGTTTATTCTTTGGGAACTGACATCGCAAAATTTGGTGGCGGTCTGAGTCTCTGTCAGTTCAACCTCAAACGTCTGAACCAGGGCTCAACTATGTTTCCAACGGTTAGCACAATGGCGTTTGGCCTGATGAGCAACGGAAATCCCCCAAGGCCATCCCATATAAGGACAGGACCATTTGGTTGGGAACGGGTTCAGGATGGCCAACCCATCCGCGCTCAGTTGTTTAACCGTTCATTCAGTTAACAGCAGTACATCAGGCGCAATGCCCAAATTACTATTAGAGGGCTTTAAACCCTCATCGATGGTGCCCGATATTTGTTCTACTGATTTAGCGATTGAATTGGAGCTGTTGGGCGATCCAGCCAATATCTCATTCTTCATGCTTTTACAGCCATTCAAATTTTGGCCATCAGCCAGATTACCACCCAAATTAAATCTGACCGATTTCAATTTGGTAATCTTGGCACGCTTTCACTAATTCTCTGCAATAGTTCTTCTGAGGTGAGTGTGGGTATTGGGGGTGGGATCTGAAGCAGAAGGGCTGTTACCCATCGCTCATCTACTACATGAGCGAGATCGCCCTGAGTGATGAGAGGTACCACCATCCTCTTTGGTGTCTTTTTATTTGAGAACGGGAAAATGACCCAATTGAGAGCCAAGGGACATTCCCCGAGACTTACATTACCCTTTCCTTTTTCCAAAGGAATGGCCCCCCACTGGGAAACTGCACCAGAGCCACGTTCTTGTGTGCTTTAGGTAACTTGATAGCCATAATTGTCGCGATCTTCTGAAGAGGGCGGGGAGCCTCAGGGTGGGATGCGTGGAAAGCTTTGAACAGGGCCATGCAATTTGTGCAAATGTGCGCCTTGACCCAACTATTTTTGTAAGCTGGGTATCCTTTCCAGGCCACAAGACATTGGACTGAACGTCGCAACTTCTGAGATGCCAAGATGGCCTCTACCTTGGCTTCTTCCCCGTTATTAATGATGATCAGTTCCAGGTCCATGGGAATTACACCTTTGAAGGGAAACAGCTTGGAAACATGGAAAACTGGGTGCTGCTTCCAATGCGCGGGAAGCTTCAAGCGGAACGCCCCATTACCCAATACCTCCTCCACTAAGTGAGGACCTGAACGCTTACTGGAGAACTTACAGGAAGGGGTTTAAATTCGCAAATGACGAGTATCAAGCATGATGTAGGAACCCACCATAAAATAATCACCCGTAAGGCGCTTACAATCCACAAATTACTTATATTCATTGATAGCTTTAGTGAGGTGTTCCTGCACTAAAGCTTGAGTCGATTGAATATGGGCAGCATGATCTGCGGCAGCTTGAACCTCAGGTTGCAAGCATGCTCCAACAGAAAATGAGGGGTTATAACCCAACGTTGCTTCATAAGGTGAAAACCCCATAGATGCGTGGATCTCATTATTGTATGCAAATTGAGCAAGAGGCAAGTCACCGGCCCAAGTATCCTGCACCGCTGTAGCATAGCAATGCAGGTATTGTTTGAGAACTTGATTAACCTGCTTGGTCTGACCATTGGACTGGGGGTGATATGCCATGGATTGACAGGGGGTTATCTTCAGGATCGATAGGAGTTCACTCCAAAACCGCGCGGTAAACTGAGTACCTCAGTCACTAACAATTTCCTGGGGAAGGCTGAACATCAAAAACACATGTCGTACAAAAAGATGGGCAGTATCTTCTGACATAATTGTGGAAGTACAAGGGATAAAAAGGGAAAATTTTGCAAAGCAATCCACCACTACCATCACCGCTGTGAACCCATCAGAACAGGGAAGATCAACAATAAAATCTATGGACGCCAAGGTCCATGGACCTTCCGCCTGCTGTAAAGGGTGCAGGAGGCCATTCTTTCTGGAGTGATCTGACTTAGACCTAGTGCGAATAACACAATCAGCAATCCAAGCCAGGACCTCTTTGGTCAGTCCTGCCCAATTAAAGGTTCTCTTGATCAGATCAATGCATTTCTTGTTACTGGGATGTCTGACTGTGAGGGGGATCATGATGTTCATGGAATACTTCTGGGCGGAAGGAGGGGGGAACCCAAACATGAGAATGGAAGTAAAATGAGCCCCTCTTCTAAGGAGTATAGGGAGTGTTTGGGACTTGAGTGAGCCAACTGATCAACCAACTCCACGCCCTCAGGGCAGGCCGTTTGACCAGATAACACCTGGGCCAATAACAGATCGTTAGGAGACAGCGCGGCAGAGGAAACAACAGAGGGAGCGATTGACAGAATCTGAGTGGCAGGAATCACGGTAACAAGATCCACTTCCTCAGGTTCCATGGGACAGTGAGCCAGACTACGGCTTAGGAAATTGGGAAGGACATTGAGCACACCTTTGACAAATTTGTATTTGAAGTTAAAGCTGCACAGGTTCTGGTAGGTTTGGGCCCGCTGATGCACCAATTTTTGGGGTTTATGAAAATACAAAAGGGCCTGGTGATCCATGCAGACTGTTAATTAATGGTGGGCACCCTACAACAGATACGCCAATGGGTTAATGTCCATGCAACAGCTGCCAATTCCTTATTGTAAATGGCCCAAGGCTGCTCCATGGCTGCGAATTTTTGGGAGAAATAAGCGACTGGAAGTTCAAGGCCATTGTGGTCCTAAAGCAGCACTGCTCCCAATGTTACCAACAAAGCATCGCATGTGACAATATACAGTTTGATGGGATTGGCGTGTTTCAAAATGGGAGGAGACATGAACACCTCCTTGATTGATTCAAACACCTGCTGGCATTTGGGGGTCCAACAAAATGGTACGTTTTTCCCAGTGAGGGGATGGAGCGTGGCGGCCAACTGGGAAAGTGCAGGGGAAATTTTTTTAAAAAAAATGATAGTTCCCAAAAAACTCCAAAGTTGTTTCTGTGTAGTTGGAGTTGGCCATTATCAGATCACATCTAATTTGTTGGGAGGGATAGCAATTCCTTCTTTAAGAACCAGGTTTCTGAGAAATGTGACATCTTCCTTATAAAACTCACACTTAGAAGCTTTGAGGAACAGCCCTGCTTTATACAAAGTGACCACCACTGCTTCTAAGTCGATAGCGTGTTGTTTGGGAGTTGGGGAATGAACTAGGATATCATCAATGTATGCAATAGCACAAGAGAACCAGAGATCCCCTAACGCATTGTCAATCATTTGTTGAAACATAGCGGGAGCATTTTTCAACCCAAAGGGCATTATGCGAAATTGAAAAAATGCCTCGCCTTGTTCAGATTGCGGTCAACCATTCCTGTCCTTCCATTACCTGAATTTGGTTAAAAGCGTTCACCAGATCCAGTTTTGAGAACAAATGGGATTTGGCAAGTGCCTGACTGATCTTCTGCTCCAAAGGCAATGGGTAGGGATCTGTAACTGTTATTTTGTTCAAGTGACTGTAATCCACGCAAGGATGAAGCGTTCCATCCGATTTTCTTGCAAAGATGATAGGGGAGGCGACGGATGAGGTCTCTTTGAACAACCAACCTTTTTTAACATATCATCCAACCAGGTATTGAGTGCAACCTCTTCCTCCGCTGTATGAGGATACAACGGGCAGTTGATGTTCACCAACTCCACGGTTGTCCAAAATCCGCAATCATACCTAGTATGTTTTGGCAGATGATCTGCTTTTTCCATGTCGAAGATTCGCTGATATTGCATTAAGCTTTCGGGAAAATCAGCTGGAATGCCCACGGAAGTAACTAGGGTAGTGATAGATCTGGTCCCTTGTATCTTCTTGAGGGTTTTGATCAAAGGAAACTCTCCCTCTGAATCATTGTTGGTAAATGACAACATATTAGACTCTAAATGAATCTTCACATATTGTTGGCGCCACCATCCCACACCCAAGATCACTGGGAACACCAAGTTTGGCATGGCTAAAAATGATCACAGAAGTTATATTGATGGATTGAGAAGTGGATCAGCCGGCGAATGACATATGAAGACTTGTAAGCAGATGAGGCCACCATTACTGAAGAGCTTACATCCATTTCCAGTTTTTATTTGTTGTGCCAACTTAACACTCATGAAGTTCCCCGCTGCTCCAGTATCCACCAGAGCTTCAAAGGAGACATGATGCGGACCAATAATGATTTTCATAGGGACAAGGAAATAAGTGAAATTCTGTTTCATTGGGAGATTCAACTGATTCATGGATGACTGAAGAAATAACGGGTATGTTGGGACCAGGGTCAGGGTTCTTAGCTGGGGCAAAAATTGGAAGTACAAGTGTGGGGGAATCATTTCCTCTTTCTGGGCTTGAACAGAATCATTAATAGTTAACTCTGGAAATGCTAACTCAGACTTGGGGTTTATGGCAGGGTTGGGACCCTCATCAACTGCTAATTTGATGACAAGGGCATCATCTAAGTCTTTGTTAGGAAATCATATCATAAAGTTCCCCTTCTGATATGGGGAAACGTGGCAAGGTAACGCTGTGATAGTAGTTGTGGTGGCACATATTTGATCTACTGATTCTTGATTGTAGACCAGGCCACATGATGAGCGGAAACTGAATCCAAGCTCTCTCTAAAGATTGCCTGAAGCATATTGATGGATAGGCCTGATGCAGGACCCAGCTCATGAAAGGTAGAAATCAAAGAAACCAAGCTAGGGGCTTCAACCATGGCAAGGAACAGTCTTAATAAGTAGTCAGATTGGGACACTAGGGGTTTTAAGGCGGCTGATACAACAGCCATCAGGTGGGTGGGGTCTCCTTCTTGTGAGGAAGAACGCAAAAGACTTCTCACCCAACGGCGGGCATCTCCATCCACAGCATCTAACAACGCGAGCCCTTGTTGGGCATGAGATATCACAGAAGCGTTATTGAGTGCGATTGTTGTCCACATTTGTACTTCAGCAAGTGTGTTGAGAACCTGATTGGCGATCTTTTGGGAGGGGATACTTGATTTTTTTCCCAGGCCGGAGGAAGTAAGAGGAAATGCAGTCTGCACATCTTGGGTGTCTTGAAAAAGGTTTCCTAAAATAGAGTGGATGCTTCTCCCAAAGTCAGAAAGTGACCAAACAAATAACAAACAACACACAACTGATTGTACGTTCATCTGGTAGAGGGTAACCACTGCGGCGCCCAATTTGAAAACCAAGGCGGAAGTGGCTGGAAATAATGGTTGGTCAATTATGTCATGGAAACGGAAGAAGAAGTTTAGACCAGCCTGCCAGTCGGGATGTGTGAGCACCCAAAAAGCAAGCCAGCTTGCCAGAGGCATTGCCAACCGTATGACTTGATATGGAACTTTGAAATGTGATACCACAAAGTGGTGGTGCAACAGCAAGGTGAGGAGTATCCTGACAACAAACCACACTGAACCTGTTCCAAACTCAGTGTTTCTAGTTTTAGGGGGTGGATTACTGGGATAATTTTGACGAGATTTTGGCATGTGAGGCCATCTCATTGGGAGTGGCAAGAAGATGGATTCTTTCTTTCCATTGATGGACATAGGGCCATAAGATCCCCATGTATTGCTGCCAGAAATTTGTAAGGATGGGGTTATAGAGCAAAAAATGTTGGACTCACTGGGCCCAATCAGCAATAGAGGGAGCCATGGTGACCAAAAGAATTGGTAAAGCCCACCCAGAGTGCAGGGTGATGGGCAACCAGGGAAATTCCATCTGGGATGCGGTCAGAAAAGGAAACAAAAATTTGGTTTTTGGCAAAATTTTATTTGGAAAAGAAAGTAAGAAAAATTGACCAACAATTTTCTTAGTGCCATGCAACTGGTTAAATAGTGGTCGATTGGGGTAGTAACAAGCTGGGATCAGGTCCCACAATTTTGACCTAACCGGAGAATTGTTCAGGAATTGGCGGGTTTGTTCCATGAGAACTGACATCACAAAATTTGGCAGTGGGCCGAGTCACTGTCAGTTTGACCTCAAACGTCCAAACTGGGGCTTGACTACATTTCTGATGGTTAGCATTACGGCGTTTGGCCCAATGAGCAATGGGAATCCCCCAAGGCCATCCCATATAGGGACAGGACCATTTGGTTGTGAACAGGTTTGGGATGGCCAACCCACCTGCGCTCAGTTGTTTAACCATTCATTTGGTCAACGGCAGTACATTGGGCTCAATGCCCATATTACTATCAGAGGGCTTTGAACCCTCATCGATGGCGCCCAATATTTGTTCTACTGATTTAGAGATTAAATTGGAGCTGTTGGGCGATCTGGCCAATATCTCATTCTTCATGCTTTTACAGCCATTCGAATTTTGGCCATCAGCCAGATTACCACCCAAATTAGATCTGACCATTTTCAATTCAGTAATCTCAGCACAGATTTCACTAGTTCTCCACAACAGTTCTGCTGAGGTGAGTGTGGTTATTGGGGGTGGGATCCAAAGCGGAAGGGCTGTCATTCATCGCTCATCTACTAAGTGAGCGAGATCTCCCTGAGTGATGAGAGGTACTACCATCCTCTTTGGTGTCTTTTTATTTGAGAATGGGAAGATGACCCAATCAAGAGCTAAGGGATGTTCCCCAAGACTTACAGGTACCATCTGATTCTCTGCCTAAGCACAGCCCTTAGTAACCACATAACTACATTACCCTTAATGACGCCAAAACTGCTGTCATCTCCACGTTGGGGTCTCATTCTGAGGCTCAAATGCATATGATCAGCCAGAAGAATAATTTTAGTTGCATTTGAAAAATTAATTAAGCATTTATTGAGATACCTGCATTAACCCTGCATCCCAAGGCTACCACCTCTTTCTCCTGCAATTGTCCTTAGATCCACGTTGTCAAAAACCAGAAGAACCTCACCTCAATGAACCTACTGCGTTGGTTTACTTTACATCAACAACACTTTTTGAAAGAGACTTGTCAAGGAGGTGGGAAAAGGGCAATCAGCATGAAGGACGAGAAACTCATGCTGACATCCCTGTATCTTCTCAAGAACAATAAGTGACCTCTAACGAGCCTGTATGTATCATACCAGAAGAAGTTTTGGTACCATTTGATAATAAAAAACCTGATACTGCTTACTATCCTTCAGTTGAATCTCCTATTTCTCAAAAACCTCCACAGGTTAAGAGTTTGGTTACCCACGTCTCTGTTCAAGTTCTTAAAATTCTGGTTCATGCCATTGTTGACAGTGGCTCCCCTGTGAATATTATTTCATCAAAACTTATGAAACGCATCAAAATTGCTCCAGAATTACTGCATTTCATGGAATATGGAACATTGGACCACAGTCTACTCAGTCCATTAGGAACTATTCTTCCTTAACTATCCACTTTAGGAAGTGTTCCGTGAAACCCCCTCCATTTCACTAGATAACCCAAGCTATGATCTTTTCATTGGGACGTAGTTTCTCTGAGAATACTCCGCAGTAGTGCACTATGATGAAGGATTTTTATCCCTACTGGGACATCAGGACCCCTGGTTTTTGAGACCTCGCGCAATGCCAAAACGGAGGTCAAAGATTGGGCTTGCCTATTAGAGAGTGAAAGATAAATTGACTGACTCAAGTATCATGTGAGGGGCTCTAGCGTATGAATGCTTCACTTGCAGTTGATGGCCACAAAGGCATGCCAATTTATCAGCCTAAGACGATTAATATACCGCTGAAATCCCAGGTCATTGTTGAGACTCAGGCTCACGTCAACATTTCCACTAAATATCCTATGAAAATATGAGGTCTAGATAATCTTTTAGTCAGGGAGGTCCTAACCTGTCCAGGAAATTTAGATCTCACTTATTCTGGATCCTTAACAGTTTTGTTGGCTAATCTTAATGACAGACCCAGGGTAGTGGGCCCTAATACTCCAGCTGCTTATGTTTGACTCCTACTGGTAGAGGCTGTTTATGGCATCTGCTTCTTGGAAGTCTAAGGGATTTTAGTTTGGAAATGCCCCCATCAGTAGCTTAGTTGACACTTGTACTGAAAGAGCTCACTGGAACAACAAGACAGGTTAGAGTTTTATTGGTGGACAATTAAGACTCCTTCTCAACCTCTACCTACAATTTTGGAAAAATGATTTGGGTTCTACATCATATGGAGACTGGGGAAGCTCTCCCTCTTTGGTCCTGACCTTACCATAAAAAGTAAATTTCAAGAAGCCCTAGTGGAGGTAGTGCTCAAGCAACTAATCAAAGCTGGGATATTGGTGCCTTTTCAAAGCATTGGTCCTCCCCCTACTGTTAGTTCAGAAAAAGGATGGTAGCCATCATGTTGTGATGGACTACTGCAGCTCAATTCCATTACCATGAAAGACGTTAACCCTTGTCCCTAATTGATGACTCTCTCTGCTTGCTTGCCATGTCACAACACTTTTCAGCAATTATTTTTGCTAGAAGATATTGGCAGGTGAAACTCACTACTGAAGACCAAGCTAAGTGTGCACTTATAGCTAATAAGAGCTATCAAACCCATAAGGATTCCCCAGGGCCTTTGCAGCGTGCCAGCCACTTTTCAACGCGCCATGGTTGGGATCCTAGGGGACTTGAAATTATTTTTGTGTCCTCATATACCTTGATAATATTAACATCTTTTTGCAAACCTTCAATGGTCATGTGGAACACCTCTATGAAGTCGTCATTTGTATTAGTAAGGCTTTGATAAAACTCAAAACCATCAAAGTGCTCTTTCGGCCAATTAGAAATGGAATTTCTCAGACACAAGGTCTCAAAAGATGGTCTCCAGCTTATCCTGGACAAAGGTAACGCCATCAAGAAGATGTCACGACCTCAGAGCCTTAGGGATATTCAAGTATTCCTGAACAAGGTCTGCTATTATCGTCTGTTTATCCCTCAGTTTTTGACCTAGATAAGCCCCTGTTTTATCTCTTGAAAAAGAATGTGCCCTTTGAGTGGCAGCCTTAACAAAAGCAGGCATTTAATGCGTTTCAGAACGCTCTTTATAATAGACCTGTATTAGTTTATCCACATTTTGTAAACCCTTATTACTATTCACAGGTTAGTGTGAAGTCGCCGTTGGAGCCAACCTAACCCAGTATTTTTGAAAATCAGGTAAATCGTCCAGTATCTTACTTTAGAAACACCCTGAGCAAGGACAAATGGAACTATAGCATTACTGATCATAGTGGCTGGCTGTTTTTTTGGCAATCAAGCACTTCAGGTCCTATCTTAATGGCACCCACTTCACCATTGTCACTGACTATTCATAGCTCCAATGGCTGCAGCAAATGAAGGATTCAGAGGCTGATTAGCCAGATGGTCCTAAGACTGCAAAACTAGGGTTTTACTATAGTATATCATGCAGAAGTGATTCACCAGAACGCTGATAGTCTCTCTAAAATGCAAGTACCAGTTGCTTTGACTCTCAAGGACTGACTGTATAATTTAATTAGTCATCCAGAATGATGGGAGTTAGAAACTTTTGAGATCCAATCCAAGCTCCAAAAAGTGACCCAATTTACTCAGATCAAGGAATGAATGCTGTATAAGAAAGTCAATAATAGGTTTCTTCCTTAAATCTGTTCTTTTTCTTAAACTGATGGTATCCTAGAAGGGAACATGACTGTGGGACGTGGGTCAGTGAAGAAGACTCACGATTGTCTAAAGAAAAGATTCTACTAAGACCAAAATTGTAGAAACTATCTAAGAAGTCCTGAAGGTTTGTATGACATGCTGATACCAAGGTCAGGCCTGCCCAAAACTCAGCACTCAGTCATTGCTCCATCAGGTCCTTTTAACGTCATTAGCATCGATGTAGTATGCCCTTTTCCCGTTTGGTTGCATGGACATAAATATATCCTCTTAGACATGGACCACTTGACCAAATGGCTCAAAGAAACTTCTGTCCCTGGTGCCACTGCTAAAGCAAAAGGCCTATTTCTTATTTGATCCGTTTTTACCAAGAATGGATGCCCACAAACTTTAGTTTTGGACAATGGCTAAATTTTCACTCACAGGTAGTCCAAGAACTATCTTTACTTTTTAGACTAACCACAGTTTCACCGCCCCTTATAACCCATTAACTAATGGGGCAGTGAAAGTGCTAAATGAAACCTCATCTTTATATTACACAAGATGGCCGCCTCAAACCCTACTCTCTGGAATCATTATTTACCCGGCGCCTTGCTTGCTGTTAATTTCTCAGCATCTGAGTCCGCTTCCGCCAAGTTGGATTTGCACAGGGTATTAGCCACTGAGCAACCAAATCAAATGATATGAGGATTGATGATTCTTATAATAAAACTTGATAAATTAGATACGGAGCTATTGCCCCTTATTTCTACCTTTATTTTAAATATAACTCGCAGACCTTTCTGAGCTCCTCTTTTCCTCATCAAAGACTATCCCCTTTTAATCTTTCATGAGACTCTTTATACCTAAGTTCCCCAGCCAGATGCATCCTCAGCTTGGTAATCTTCTATTATTCTTCCTTTTTTAAATTACTCTCATTCATATCAAATCTCAGCATAATTCCTCTCAGTTTTCCAAATGTCCTCATTTTTCTCAATTATAATTCGTGTATCCCTTTTTCATAAATCTCAAGACTCTTTTCGATTCCCCTCTGATCCACCAATATGGGTAGCGTACCATCCAGTCATATCAACTTCCTGACAATACCACCCTTTGACTGGATGATAGGCACTTACTGTTTATATGCTTGAAGGAACTTTACATGAACTTGGTTGATAATCTGACCCCCAGTGGGTTCCTTAATTGTGTAAACATCCATACCAGTCTTCTTGATAATCTTGAATGGGCTGACCCAAATGTCAAAGAGCTTTTTTTTGTCCAATTCCATGCTGATTGTGGAATAAAACATAGTTCCCCACAGCAAACAACGGAAGTCCACTCCTGCACTTCTGGCCAGCTGCCTGGTCGCAATCTTCTTAGCCAAACTGGTGGGTAGGCTTCCGTTTGCAACTTGATCAATGTATCCGTGAGTTAATTCAGATATTGCTGAGGATTCACCCCACCAGTGTCCTCTACACACGAATATAGCAAGGCAGGAAGAGCCAGATGTCAACCATACAGTAGTTGAAATGGACTCTTACCGGTGGCAGAATGATAGCTATATTATAAGCAAACCCAGCCTTAGGTAGAAGAGCACTCCATTCCAAGGGTCAATCCGTTATCAATTTGCAGAGTATGTTTACTAAGGTTCCGTTGATTTTCTCCATCATCCCATTTGCTTCCAGATGATAGGGGGTGGTCAAAACCCCACAAATCGCCATCAACACATTTAACTTTGGCAGGATATGCGAAGTGAAGTTGGTTCTATTGTCCATCAGAATGAACTGCGGGCAGCCATGCTGCTGTATAACAACTCAGTAATAAACTTGGCAGTGGTGACTGCGCCCAAGTTGCTAATAGCCCCGGCCTCCACCCATTGGGTCAAATGATCATTGGCAACAATTATATACTAGGATCGATTGGCACTAGTCAGCAGAGGTCCCACTACATCAATGGAAATGGTGTGCCATGCGTTTCAGGGTTCACTAGTTGATAGGTGGTTTTCTTGGAAAAAAGGTTTTTCCACTTGACACTGATGGCAAAAGCTAACCATTTCTAATACGTCGTAATGCATGCTTTCCCAGAAGTATCAGAGTCACAAAAACTCTAGCATTTTCTGCAATCCTCCATGGCCTACAGCCCGATGAGCATCCATAATTATTGAGGGTCTATCCAAAGGCTTAGGAAAATTCAGTGTCAAGTCTCTAATCTGCTTGTATAATTCTTCCCCTCATATGAAGGTTTTCTCCCTGAGTCCATCCAATACCTTGATCACCTGCAGCGGCTCATCCTGGTATTTGTTCTCCACCATCTTTTTGTACATTATATCAGCTAGATCCGCTGTGATAGCAACTGTGGGCAATCGAGACAGACAATCCGCGTTTTGATGTTTTGCCCCTGGTCAATGTAAAATCTCAAAATCATATGTTTGCAGCTTCAGAGCCCAACGTGCGAGCCGACCTTCTAGTTCACACAGATTCTGTAGCCAGCGCAAGGAAGCATGATCTGTCACTACTTGAAATATTACCCCATGCAAATATACCCAAAATTATTTGTAAGCATAGATCATAGCTAAACACTCCCACTCGTTTATGGTGTAGTTTTGTTCATGACAGTTCAAGCTTCAACTACAGAATGCGACAGGATGTTCATCGCCATCATCATCCTTCTGGGATAATATGACCCAATAGCAGCTAGGGATGCATCCATTTGTACTATGAACTGTTTGTCAAAGTTGGGGTATTGCAAACTGGGTGCGCTTGCTAACGCGGTACACAATACATAGAAAGTGTTCTGGCATTGTTCTGTCCAATAAAAAGAAGCATTTTTCTTTAATAACTCAAAAAGTGGTGCCCTGATGCAGCTGAAATTGGGAATGAACCGTTGATAATACCCAACCATCCCCAGAAACACCTGAATGTCCCGCTTATTTCCTGGCCAAGTTATCTTGCCTATTGCTTCCACTTTATCTGGCTGTGGTTTAAGCCCAATTGAATTCACAACAAACCCAAGGTATTCCAATTGCTCCTTAAAGAAATGGCACTTTCAAGGCTTAATTTTGATATTAGTGGCAGAGAGGCGCTGAAACACTTGCTCCAAATGGGCCAGATGCTCTGTAAACATCCGCAAAAACACATTGATGTCATCAAGGTAAACTAAAAAGCAGGACAGCTTTAAATCACCTAAAATCGTATCCATGGCACGCTGGAATGTAGCTGGAGCGTTACACAATCCTTGTGGCATGCGCGTTGGCTGGAACAACCCTCTCAAGGTGATGATCACACATTTCTCCCATTCTGTTAATGGCAATTCAATCTGCCAGTACCCTGAGATCAGATCCATGGTGGAAAAATAGTTTGCCCCACCCAATTGGTCTAATGCATTGTCAATCTGTGGAAGAGGGTAAGAGTCCTTCTTTGTTACATTATTGAGCTTATGATAGTCAATAACCACCCAATTTGAGCCATCCTTTTTCTTTACGATGAGCACAGGTGATGCCCATGGACTGTTTGATGGCTCTAGCATTCATTGCTCAATAAGTTTATCCACTTTGTTGGAGACAACCTATTCTACTGCTTTTAGAATGTCTAATAAGATGCGAACAAATGGGAGGGTATCCCCCATATCAATCTGATGTACCACCCATTGAGCGCACCTCAAGTCATTACAGTTATCTGTAAAAATATCCCAATACTTTTCAAATAATGCCATAGCCTTATCTTGCTGATCCACCAATAATCCCGTGAGCGCTTCCCGTGGAACTACGGTCAGTACATCAAGTGAGGAGTGGGTGGTAGTAAAATATCCTCCCATGAGCCAAAGTCTTGAATATGATGAACTTCCCTATAGAGATGATGTGTAGGTAAGCCACCACTTGGTGCTGCCAGATCGTTATTGTCTCCTTCTGTAGGTTTGCTAGCAGCACCTTCACCTCCCCATTCCCAGGAAGCAGTGACTCTGGAGCCACGTGTGGTTCAAGCCGTGAGTGCTAATGAGGCGCCAGAATTTCTCCATAAAGCCCCTTAGGGACTTTGATTTCAAGCCCAGTCCCTATTATGCTCTGGTATCCAGATGGTAGGCTTAAAGTGCACGTTGCTCAAAGTGGGATTCCTTTGTACTCATATATCTGGTTGAGGGAGGATCTTAGTCTGCCAACTTAGTCACTGGTAGCAAACAGGAATCACTCCATCACTGTATGCTAGATTGACTTGACTGGAGTGGACTGGATCCGTTGGGATTCCACCAGAGTAAAAATATACTGGAATCTTTTGGCCAAACATAGTAAGGGTCTCTTCTGCCATATTTGTCACAATGCCAAATTTCCTCATGAAAGCCACGCTGATTAACATATCATAGTGGTTGTTTGGCAAAACCACCGCCAGAGCAGATACATGAACTGACTATAATTGTAGAGGCAATATGCCATGTGCTTCTTCTGACACAGTGCTATGCGTTCCCAAGGTCCCATATACTACTCAATGGCCCACATCCAGTTTCAACATAAGTTTAGCCACTAAACGGGTGGGGACTATGTTCACAGGTGCTCCCGTGTCTATGATAGCGCGGATTTTTGTGTTTTGAACAAATATGTCACAATAAGTACATTCCGAGTAAGAAGAAACATCAGTTTTTATTACTTGTATATTCAAGGTCTTTGTGTTACTTAAGAAGGAAGAAATACCCTTGCCAACCTGAGGATAATCACTAGCTATTTTCTCCACCAGAATAGCTACGTTAACCCCTAATAAAGGAGCGACGTTCAGCAAAGAATCCGCGTTGTTGGTGCCAGTCTGTTTCAGGATTTTCCACGCATATGGCTTCTGCACATCTTGGCGGAACTCAGCCCAATTGGGTAAACTCTTACTCTCAGAAGCAGAAGCAGGGGTATCCAACAAAAGCTGCTGATTAAAAAAAATTATCCGATTAAGGTTCAATTTCTACTCAGAAAGTTGTTTGGAAATTGTTAGGGACAAGTGAATTGGGCTTAGTGGAGGTAGAGCGTCCCGTCTCTACTCCACTCAAGCTTTTCCCTGATTGATTTTCTTAGTTGGCAATGCGTACAGTTGTGGTTTGCTAGGGCAATTGGCTGCATAATGCCCTCTTTGTCCACACTGGAAGCAAGTGTTCATAAAAGGTGCACGTATATAATTTGGACCAGAAGGACCAGGTCAAAGATTGCCAGTAAGGTTCCAGGATCGCGGTTGAACTGGTGAAGTGTACATGGGTCAGAAAGGGTCTACTGACTCATATGAGGGACAAATATGTTCCAGCGGCTGATACCCCAGTCGCTGCAGCCTATATTCAGAAAGGGATGGAGCGGGAGAAATGGAGGTTTTTTGGGCTATGTTGGGGGTGCTGTTTGTGACAGAAAGTTGACATAAGGCGTTCACAATTTGAATAAGGCTGGTATCCCCATCCAACACATGAGACATAGCATTATATACACAGTGCATTCAAAAAGTTCTGGGACTAACGTTTTAAAGACACAACTTTACAAAATAAATAAACTTTCTTTTATCATAATTTAACATACAACCTTTCCCTCTCTATACATACTTATATTGCTAAAACAATTGTTAAAAGGTATGCACATAGTTCCTATTTTGTATAGCCATGTTTAAACCAGATGTCACATTCTTCTGAATTGTCTCTACTTTATCAAAAGGATGAACCTTCAGTGCCACCTTCAGATTAGAGAACAGAAAGAAGTCAGACAGAGACAAATCTGGTGAATAGGGTGGGTAATTATAATCTGAAGGTGGCACTGAAGGTTCATCCTTTTGATAAAGTAGAGAAAATTCAGAAGAATTTGACAGCTGGTTTAACATGGTTATACAAAATAGGAACTATGTGCATACCTTTTAACAATTGTTTTAGCAATATAAATATGTATAGAGAGTGAAAGGTTGTATGTTAAATTATGATAAAAGAAAAGTTTATTTATTTGTAAAGTTGTGTCTTTAAAACGTTAGTCCCAGAACTTTTTGAATGCACTGTGTAGTTCCCAATATGGTTTGACACCGCCGTCATTGCTATACCTACATCCTCAGTGGTTAAAATATTAGCCCCAAGTAGAACGTGTGCTTCCGCCAAAAACTGCTCAGCAAATTCTGACAGGATCTCATTTTGGTAAAACTGTATAGTCATAAATTCAGATTTTTGTTGGGACATCTTGTTCGCGCCTTCGAACAGATGGATAATGATCACTTTTACTTGTGCATAAGACACTGAGCTATTTAGAAGATGGCAGGTCAATTGATCAGCGCTTTCCACATCTAAAGTGAACATCAACAACTTCACTTTTTGTTGATTGGTAGCCCGTTCTACAGCAAATTCAAAACGTTTAAAGTAACTGTGTAGGCTCCCATTACATTTGAAAGGAGGTAATTTTTTGATACGAATGAATTCTCTTGGCTCTAGAGTTCTTCTGCAAGGGTCAGGCGAATTGTCTCCAGAGTGACTTTAAGAACCATCATTTGGTTCATTATCATACTGCCAGCCGGATGAGCTTGAACCCATCAAAACAGAATCAGAAGAAGTGGTGTCACGTGGGGGGTCCATCATACCTCCCAATGGATACTCATTTGCTGATCCATAACATTCTTCCCCCAAGTTCCCACTAACTGCCCCATTCCCCCTGGTTCTGGTATGCCCTGTGGACTGTTTGGTAATCAGCTGTTCCACTTTAACCAAATAACATTTACACCGTCCATCCTGATATTCCTGTTGCAGCGTTTCATACTGCTGTTGAAAATCTCAGCGGAATTCCCTTTCCTCATTCAGTGTTTGTTCCATAGTTTGTAATTGCAAAAGAACTTCCTCAATTATATTCTGCGGGTGGGTTTGCTATTGGCTTGCATTTTCCGCTTGCTGGTTGGCATTGTCTATTTGGTTAACAAGGGAGGATTGTTCCCACACCAATTCCTCATTGGCCCACCAAAGGGTATCAAGGCGCCCTTGCATGTCCACATACTCTCTTGTCTCACCAATAGGAAGAGGGAAGGCTCGTTGGCACTCCGCCTAACTAATGACTTCCAGCTGTGTAACTTGACAAATAAGCTGGAGATACTCAGGAGACGTTGACTGAAGGATAAGTGCATTATCTGTCATTTACTAGGTATTCCATTCAATAAGGAGTTGGTCTACTTCTTTCAATAGAGAGCTGACTTGGGCTGCCACTTGCTGTTCCATCAGGGTCATTCTTTCCTTGAGCTGGGCAATCACATCTTCAAGAGCTTCCGCCCATTCGGCTAGTTCCATCATACAGCACTCAGTATTATTCCCCAAGGTTGTTATGTCCTGAATCCACTCCGCTGATAGGCCTTGCTGTTCCAGCAGTTCTCTTATTACTCGAGGTAATTCTGAGTTTAACTGTGGTACTAGAATGTCCAATCGATGGCGAACATCCCAAACACAATGATCCATCTGTGTCAGCGCCCCTTGTATTTCTGAAAACGAGTGATTGAGGCGGTCAAGCAGGAGGCGAGTATTGTGCTGCTGTGCTTGTGCAAACTGCAATACATCTCCTATCTCAATATTATGGCGAGCCAGAACACGCAGTAGCTGGTGAATTGAAGGTTGCACATAAGCAACTAAATATTCCTCAATTTCATGGGTACCGAGGCGGCGATCTAACCCCATAGTAGTTGCGTCCAAGTAAGACATGTACAGCGCGTATCAATTATCTTGATCACGTTGGTTATAGAACAGACTCAGGGCATTTTCCACAGTCTTGTCCTTGTATAGGCGATATCCGCACAACAGCCATTCCATAATATTTCTCAGTTGTTGGGGAGTCACATTTGTGGAGCGTCCTTGGCGGTTGGTCATCAGCTCTGGACAATTCTCAAATTGCAAATTAATCATAACTTCATCATCCCCTGGTTTGGTAACAGTAAATAATGTTGGTTCAGGGTTAGGTGCCTCCTGGGCTTCTTCAGCATACCATGCTCAGAATCCAATCAGGTTATGTCAGAACAAATGAGGACTCATCAATGTGTTTTACCAGCTATAGTTGCTAAGTGCCCCCCTGTAGTGAGCACCACTGTTAATTTCTCAGCATCTGAATCCGCTTCCACCAAGTTGGATTTGCACAGGGTATTAGCCACTGAACAACCAAATTGAACAATATGAGGATTGCCAATCCTTATAATAAAACTTGATAAAATAGATATAGAGCTATCACCCCTTATTTCTAACTTTATTTTGAATATAACTCACAGACTTTTCTGCGCTCCACTTTTCCTCATCAAAGACTATCCCCTTTTAATCTTCCATGAGACTCTTTATACCTCAGTTCCCCAGCCAGATACATCCTCATCTTGGTAATCTTCTATTCTTCTTCCTTTTTCAAATTACTCTCATTCATATTGAATCTCAGCATAATTCCTCTCGATTTGCCAAATGTCCTCATTTTGCTCAATTATAATTTGTATATCCCTTTTTTGCAAATCTCTAGACTCATCTTGATTCCCCTCTGATCTGCTGATATGGGTAGCATATCATCCAGTCATATCAACTTCCTGACACTTGCTTACTAAATAAGCTACCATCAAATTATCAAGATGACCCCATTAAAAGCGCTAGATGGGCATGCTCCCCATCTACCAGTAGCGTTCAGCCCCCTCTTGATACCTCCATACTTGAGAGCTCTAATTTAACTATGAGGGCTTTAGCCAACAAAATTGTCAAGTTTCAAGCCCTGGCCACCCAAGGTATTGTCACCAACACAGAAAGGTAAACCTCCCAATTTAATTTGACTGACACTCACTACTAATTTTCCAATTTAGGTGATCTTGTTCCATTTTTCTATTGACCTGGATGTCAACAAAACAAGCTCAACGTTCTTTTGTCTAGACCTAATAAGGTCATTCATAAAGGTGAACTCAGAGTATTCCATTGCTGACATAAATTAGGGGATTTTGGTAAGATAAGTAATGGACGGTTCCTTTGAACCTATACCCCACTCTGACAGGATCTTGAAGGGGGCATTGTTGGTATTTAAAATGATGAGCAAGTCAAAATCCCTACTTTTAAAATGAGACCCAACAAGTCAACACTTGTGTCCTCACAAATGGAACCTTAACCTTAAGGTACTATTATGAGAACTAATTAGGAGGCATCAAACACATAAGAATGATGGAGACGCCTTCAGGAATCTCGTTCCTGTTTCCTGAACCTTAAGAGGCATGGCACCCACCATTGCGGCCATGAGACAATGCAGAACTATGAGGGCACCATCCAGGCGTTCAATCAAGAAGGCAGTGAAAGAATCTGGTTATATAGAGCCACAAAGGCCCCCAAGTCACCAAGTTCCCACACGTCCTATAAACATTAACACTTTTTTAACACAATTAATTATTCTAAAACCCCATCTTTAGATTTTTTGGCCTCACTGCTAGTTTAAGAGTTAAGCACATTTTTGAACTTTAGCATTTTTTCAAGAAAACTTTACTCTGAGACCTCAACATATTAAAATAAACTACTAGAAAAACTATAAATGAAAACTGAGGATCTTATGGGATGAGAGGTGGTATTTATATTAGATGAGTGGTAATTATCACCTATCTAACTATCACATTGGTTGCTTATACCAGAATTTTTTATTTCTTCTCCACCTTATCAAGTGTTTAATCAGACCTAAGAGTATATAAATTCAAAATTAAGTGTAAGGCAATGTTGCTAACAATTAAAATATAAAAATTTTTCAAGAATTAGGTGCCAGAAAGTGAATAGTAATCGACATAGCCATAATTCATTGTTCAAATTAATGACTAAGCTAGAGCTTTGTAAAAACATGTCCAAAAGTTGTGACAATTGTACCTGCTTATGCTGCTTATATTAAAAGTTATTGGAATAATCCTCAATAGTTTCAGAAGCCCTAAAATCATTTAAATAGCTATAATTATCTAATTTTAGTCTGAACTTCCCATTTAAAAGTCTAAAAAATCAAAACTAGAAGATTAAAATTAGCAAATTTGCCCAATTAGATAGAATCTTAACATTAGAAAATATTGGAAAAGCATAATATGGTTAAAATCACAACAACACAGGATCTTTAAGCAAGACACCTATATAAGAATTTTTGATACATATAGGTGGCTAAATGTCTATACAGTTATCAACAATAATACACCCACATGACATGCTTACTAAGTTTTTTCATATTGCCACATGATCAGAAATTAGTAAATCATATGGCAACATGAGTATTAATGAAGATTGGATCCTGACTTTATGGTTTTTCAGAGAGTAGTGTTAAACTAGGCAAAATAAATCCTAGTGTTCATTAAATTTCTCAGTCATTGACCCACTGGCAAAGCTGTCTCATGGGTTAATGCAGAAAGCAATTATTTAATTACTATATGGTTTTAAGTCACCATATTGACCATCACACAATATCTTAACAGATATAGAATCTCATTTTAAATATAAAAAATGAATTGATGACTTAAGTATGCACAAACAGTCTTTAATGATATTCTACAAGCCATAAATAATAGATTGATAGAGCATAAAAACTAAAATTTAAAAAATTATCAATCAAAGAATTACCACAATCTTGATAAGTAGCCAAACACTTACGCACTATCTTCAATCCTATAAAGTTAAAATCTATAGTGAAACCAAACATACATATATATGAGCCACTACTTGTGACTAAGTTCTAGCCCAATATATTAACCAAACGATCACCAATTGAATCTTATTGCACTAGTTGGTCTCAACATAATGGGGGGATACATTGATCTCACTTATTGAATTTCTAACCTGCCAATTCTATGGAGCAATTTTTGAGAGACTTATATAAATGCATCTGCACCAAATAAAGGAAACTATGGTGTCCACTTAAAAGTTGAAGCTTTTATAGCAGGAGCCTTTCCTATTTATTAAAATGGATGTATATATCTATGTTCTAAAAAATTCACCCTATCTAAAGGACTATCTAGAATTTCCAAATTCTACCTTTATGGAAATTATTTCAAATATATTTGTAAGGTCTCCACAACAGCCAATTAAGGTCCATGACCCGCATCGACCTTATTCTAATGCTGGCAAAATTACAACCCTTTCAAACAAAGAAATAGAATACCCACCAAGCATTGCCACCAGAGATAATAGCAGACTTAGGGCATACCCTTGATGAGTGATGGATGGTTGTTGCCTAGAATATGCAAGTATCAACCTCAAGCCAGCGTGTTCTACAACTCCCCATTTATCATAAAATACACTGAAGCATACCTCATAAAAATAGGGACATATGCTTAAAAATATGCACCTATTCTGTTAGATTATGAACGAACCCCTGGAAGGGGAAAATTACTAACCTTATTGAGAAGAAAATCCCTGAACAAATGTAAAAAAAATCCCTCAGATGCAACATTATAAGAACCTCAAGCGTTCAAAATAACCTCTGAGGGAATGAGAGTGAAAATTCTGACACTAAAAAAAGTTACTGGAATCTCTAAGTTGAAGCATCAGATAGTCATCTGCTGTATCCAATTCTGGAGGCCCCAGCAAGCAACAGAAGACTTGAGAAAATAGAAATGGGAAAATTTTGATGCCCTTGGGAATATTCAGGCTACTCTGTTGTCATAGAGTTACAAGTCCGCCACCTATTTTACAATATAAAACCCAGTGATTTTTACTACAGTAGAGTGCTGGATTATTTTATATTTTTTAATAAAGCCTTAATTTACAAAAACTGGTTAGACTAATTTTTTATTTTATTAAGTTTAAAATCTTCTGTCTCCCTAAAAAAATCACAATGATCAATGGTAGGTTCCCACTCACTGCTTTCTGTGATGGCAGTTAACATTTCCTTGGTGGCTTTGGTACTTGTCTCACTCAAAGGAGGAAATCAAGGGACCCGCCCTGAGGAACTGGCCATACAACCCCCCACCCAAGGATATGTGAGCAATGATCCCTACCCTGATCAACAAGTTAATCTGATTAAAATGACTTATAATGCCAAAGAACTAATTGAAGGGAATATTGAAATGGAGCGGAACTCTGATAACTCCAACTGATTCAAAAAAACAATTTTCCAACCACCCCTCACTACAAAGTGCACTTGCAGATCAGCCCTGAATTCAAACCCAACTTAAAACTGACATGGGCTCCCCTATCTGAACCATTTGGTTCCCCTACAGCTTGGGAGGCTTGGACAAAGTTGTTTCCAGTTCTCAGCTTAATAGTTGGATAGGATTAATATTTATCAATAAATATTTTCTGTACCCTTCCACCAGTGAATCTTACTCACATTCTCTGAACAGTGATGCTGTGCAGAATATGGATGCTATCATGGATATTGGAATATCCCTCATGGAAGCCAAGTCATTTCTTGGCATACCATATGTCTGGCACACTTAATGATTGCTATATTAGCTGATATCAATGGCAAATGTTTCATGTTATACTAATATAAAAATAAATAGGTGGTGTAACAAAGGTTAGATAGTATTAT
>JAKSZP010007290.1:0-38073 GCA_022478985.1 Massospora cicadina | reverse complement strand
TCAAGTAAAACCTGTGTCCCCACAGGAGCGTAAGAAGGCCAAACAAGCCCACAAGGTGGCGGCCAAGGAGGCGGCCAACACCGCATCTGTGATCCCATCCACCCAGCTCCAGGAGGACATCGAGTCATTCATGGTGGAAGCAGCTCGCAAATCCTTCCACCAATCACATTGGGCCTCCCAAGCTGATTGGGCCACCTAGGCTGAAGACCCAATGGGTGAGTCAGTTTAACCCAACCAATGCTACCAAGTATCGATTGTAACCAAGTTGCTCAACAATATTCCTGCCAAAATTTCACCTTCATGCAATGGTGCACTGCAAGTGCACACAACGCCAAAAATTCATCCCACAGTGGGGAAAAAGCAGAAGGCAAAAGCCAATGCGAACCCCACAGCTAAAGCTTCCCATACCAAACCATACTCCGTAGCACAGAATAACTGCGGTGCCATACAGTGACATGCTGAAAAGGAGAAGGCTGAAGGGTTTGGGTGCCCTTCCCCTTGCATCTAAGATACAATGGGGGAGCCTTTACTTTAGGGACGTTGAACATCGCTGGACTCAAGGCCTCGCCATCCTGGGCTAGGAAACCGAGTTTTTTAAAAAATAAATTACCCGTGGACAGCCTGGCCATTAAAGAAACCCAATGTCTGCGCGGTGCAGAGGAAGCATGGGCAACCATGCTCCTCCCTTCCCTTTCCTTTTGGTCACCGCGCCTGTGGGGTGCTTGTTTGAGTGAACCATAGTTTTAAATTTATTAAAACATTGTACCTCAATGGACGCATCCTTTTAGTCACCTTTTCATGGGATGATAAATTGCACGCTGTCATTAACATTTATGCCCCAACCTGTGCATGATATCGTCAAGAATTCTTCTTAGCTGTCAATTTTCTTCTGCTACCCCCTGACCCATTTGTTGTTGGTGACATGAACTTCTGGACAAACCCAAACACAGACTGCTAGCCTTCGTTGCCTACACCCCCACAGGGGCACGTTATACTTCGCTTAAAAGCCACCCTAGGGTTGTTTGATACTCTGTCACATCATGCACCGCTACTCAAAAACATGTCTCGCCCCCATGTGCACAACAGCCAGCTAAGGTCCATGACCTTCATTGACCTTATTATTGTGCCGCTAAAATTTCAATCCCAAAGTTTTCCAATTTACCACAACAAAAATTGATTTACCTGACCACAGAACGGTATTGGTTTCCTTCCATTTGTCCAATTCAGAAGCACAGGAGCCAAAGTGGTGCAAACTCTGCCTCACTGAGATCGCGTCGCCAAGGTTTTCCTCATGGGTGGAAGCTGTGACCTTGGCTCCAGAGTATACTGCACCGTTATGTGCAGACACAATCTCCACCTGGTCAATCTTCAAAGCGAACACAATCCGCCAGGCTTGCCACCTCTCATCACGTTGCTTGCGGGCTGCCTCAGCAGTCATTTTGCGCATGCTGGCAGAAGTGGACCACCTGGAGTCTAACGTGCCTGCTGCAGGCTACAGCCCAGCTTGGGGTCACAAGTGGGCGGAAGTGTCTGCTCGCCTCAACGCACTGGTAAAACAACACAAGCATCGGGTCTGTGTTCAGTATAAAGCAAAGCATAGAACAGTGGGAGATTTGTGTTATGCTTACTTTTTCCAAAAATTATTTGTACTGCGCCAGAGCCTGGCCTGCACACAGGTGCAGAGGCCATACCACTCCATCGCAGATATGCCTGCTGAAGTGGTGATCAAAATACACTACTATTACTCTAAATTATATTGATCCAACCCAGTTCCACCAGATGAAATGGCAAATATTCTTTAAAGTGCACATATCTGCACCATTTCCCATTTTCTGGAGTTGATTAATTTTTATACTTGGGACAAACTCTGGTCCACCATTCATGGTGCACCGTATAGAAAATGCTCAGGTCCAGACGGCATCCCTTATGAGCTCTATAAAAAAAGTATTTTAAAGATTTTTTCTCCTTGTCGCTTGCCTCTATGAACCAATGTCTCATTGAAACGCGCCTCCTTCCTGGAGGGTAAGAGGCCTTCACAATAACGCTGTACAAGAAAGGGGATAAGCTGGACTTGGCCAACTGGTGTCCCATTTCACTTACTAACACAGACACAAAATTTTTATTAAAATCATTGCAAACCGCCTAGGGGTTGTTGCATCAGCTCTTATTTCCCCTGAACAATTTGGTTTCATTCCAAAAAGGTCAATTTGGGACAACATACACACCGTAGCCAACGTCTGATAATCCACGGCTTCTGGAGCACTTGTTTCTTTTAGACCAGCAGAAGGCCTATGATAGAGTCAACTGGGATTACCTCAGAGCCTGCCTCCACAAGTTCCACCTCCCCTTTCATTAATTGGGTGATATTGCTCACGGAATCCACCACAATGGCTGTGCGTGGCCCTGGCTTCCTTGTGGATGTAGTCCGCCCTCAAAGAAGCTTACTCAAGTGGACCTTCTAAGCCCACTATTGTATAACTTCAGCCTTAACCCACTTCTTCAAAATGTGAATGCCCGTCTTACTGGTGTCCATGTGCAAGGCTAAGTACCAGTCAAGATGTTGGCGTTTGCTGATGATTGTATGGCTGGGGTGTCTAACAATCATGATGTACGCGCACTTGAAGCTACTAACCAGGTTTACTCCAGGGTAAGCAACGCTGCACTTAACGCCTCTAAAACTAAAATTATTCTCATTAGTCAGTATCAAGCCCGCTGGTCCCCAGCGCCCCATTTCTACCGGCTCCATCAACTTGCTCATGGTATCGCTTGCCCTGCCCACACCGCCCCGCTTGTGCTCCACTTTGTGCCAAGCCCCACCGTTGGCCCTGTCTGCCATTTTGGGGTATAGCTGGTGGCGGTAGGGTACATCTCAATGGTGATGGAAAACCATATCCTAGACAACATTACAAAACTCATAGCTTTCCTCAAAGCCCGCCATACCTCTTACAGGCAGGGTAGAGCTAGAAAACTCTAGCTTCTTTCTAAAGTTTGGTTTGGGGCCAAGCCATCGCTTTTTTCCCCTTGTTTCTTCAAGTCATAATAGGCTCTTCTGCAAGGGTGGCTTTGGTTAGGCCGCCCACCGCCAGTGCGCCTGGATGTCATGTTTAGCCCTCGCCATAGTGGTGGTATGGGCCTGCTCAACTTTGAGGCCCATGCTGCCAAAACATTTGGCACCTGGATCGCTGCTGTCACTAACTATACGATCTCAGTCCAGCACTGGTCCCGTGCATCCCGCTCCAACTTTTCATACGCCCTGGGCCTCTCCAATCCTGCCCACCACCATTCCATGTTAAAATATCTCGCCTCACATTCTTCTGCTGCGGGCCCACATGGGACGTCACCCCACTTAAAAAGGATCCTCCTATTTATGCAGAGTGCTGAGTGGAGAATTCGCATCTGTGAGCACACCGCCCAGAGGGGGCACCCTACTCCTCAGTTCACCCAGGAAGTACAAGGACTACCCATTCTGAACGGTGTGATACCCATGAGGTCCCCTACCATATCCAGGGTGGAATACCTGGACATATTGGACATCTTCTATTCCCTCAATACTTATAAAGCCATATAAAAGTACACCCACCGCCCTCTTCTGCAGCCGCATATTCATCCCATGAGTGGCGCTTCTTGAGATGGGTATACCATACTGCCAAGCGCTCTAAAGCTTTGCACTCATCTTGCGTCATGTGTGGCCAGTATGGAACGTTGGTTCACCGCCTGAAGGAGTGCCCTTCTCAAAAGCGATATGGCGCGAGGTTCAGCATCTCTTTCGCCAGGATCAGTCACAGCCCTTCAGCCTGTCTATTGACATCTTCGCTTTGTCCATGGTTTCCCCTCTACCACCCTCCCTCCATGCCTTAGTGGTTGCATTCGCTATGTGGACTGTCCATACGATTGTCTTGGATGCTATCTCAGGATCCACTATCACCCTCCAGGAAGCTCTACGCTGGTTCCAGTTGCACCTTGTGGACCACTTTCAAGCGTGGATGATTTTGCACCTCCCTCCCTTTCGCCGCCAGATGGTCTCATCCTGGTTCCCATCTTAGTTCATTATTTCAGACCCCTTCCTACATACGTGCTCATTAGTGGCGCAAGCTCCTAAACACTTAACCCCTTATCTTCTCTTGGCGTTCCTGCTGGCAACAGGAGATAACGTTTGCTTCTCTGGGGTGCCCTACTCTTGCTGAAGTTCGTTTCGTTAGTTTAGTGTATTATTGGAAGTGTTCATCCCCTGGTTGGGCTTTCCTGAATAAAATTAAAAATTCAAACATACCTGAGTTAGGTGGCGTTTGCCTACAATATCAGTCATCATACAGTGATGGGAAAAATGCCGTTTAAGTTGTTATATAGGAGGAAGACCGCGTTGCCACCAAACTTTATATTTGGTGGTGGAACCAACATTGGGGATGAGTGCTGAACAGTACATAACTGACTGAAAAATATTCTGATCAAGGCGCAATTGTAAAAATTTGATACTACATGAAGAAAAGGATATGAGTGAAATTGCCGGATGATAAGAACTGACTGGCCTTAGAAAAATATCAAATAGGTGAAAGAGTTACCTATTGCGATATGCATGGTTTTGGGAGAAGAAATAAACTGTATGCATTGTGGTCAGGTCCATTTGAGATTACCACCAAGACGGCGACTGACGCCTACTCCATCAAGAATCTCTTAGTTGAAGAGTTGTAAATTGAGTTGATGCTAAGTATTTGAAGTGATGGATAGATGAAAAACCAAAAGAGTTCCTGAAGGACCAATGGACCATTAAGTTGGTCATGTCCTGATGATTAGGTCAAGTCCAAAAAAATGACCTCTGAACCAATATAGATGGTTAAGTCCATAAGATGACCTCTGAACCATAGAAAACTGGTAGGTTTAAGAATATATAGGACTCAGTTTGGGGGAAGAAGTAAAAAATGATGGATAGCTGAACTGAAACAAGGTCAAGTCCCATGGAAAAATAAAAAAAATAAAAGATTGATAAAAGATATTGGAAAAAAAATTATAAACCGCATAAAAAACCATAATATTTTTATAATTTTTATTTCTATTGATTATCCTTAATATGGGGATGATTCCATCTATGTTGCCTCTTGGGGGAGGGATGATGGATTGCAGTAGGAATGAATAGCCCATTGAAATTGATGTGAGATCCAATGCTAGTGAGGCTAGACCTACACAAAACCAAGTTCTTTGAGAGGATGCAGATCCCTGAGAGAAAGCAACTAGGGAAAGAAAATTGAAATGTCAGAAGAAATCATGCACAAAACCCCAGAGCGGGGAGGAAATCAACATTACAGGAAGAGGCAGTTGGTGAATAACCTCAAGTAATCCTAATATTGTACGGGAGCTGGAAGATTAGTTTTGAGCGCCTGACAATGGGCTTCATCAAGAACACTGGGCATATGGGCCGGCAGCAAACAAGGGATGCTTGACGGGGGTTGCTGAATCATGCCCCCTACTAAAGCCATCAGAGAAAGATACCGATGGGAAGTGCCAGAGATGAGATAGTCAGCAGGGAGCAAATGGCATCCTGCAAGCAACAACTATGGGCTTCTCAGAAACTGAAGCTGAAGGAATGGTGAAACTTAGGAGAGGCTGGAAGCTTTGTGGACCAACTTTGAGGAGCTTGCCTGGCAAAGTAAAGTGCATAAGTGGCAGTATCCCAATCTAGAATGTTCTCATGGTAGAAAGATTCAGCACTAGGGATAAAGCCTTGGTGACTTGGGCCCTCAATTCTGCATAGGGGAGTTCAAAATGAATACTGTTGTCAATGGTGAGATCAGTAGCCAAGACAGCGGGTTTGTAGTATTGTCTGAATCATAAGAGGAACTCAGGAAACAAGTCTGACCAGGAAAGAAAGGAGCGATCAAGAGCAAAGGGCATAATTTCAGGAGCATCCACAATGATGTTCGGTGCATCTGCAAAAGGAGCCAAATCCAGGAGAGTTTTAAATCCAACTCTGTGTTGACAACAGAGGGAGAATCCTCTACAAGTCATTCGAAATGATCATTAGCCTGGTTTCCAAAGGGTTGGTTACTATTTACAGTAATTCCATGAAAGGACTAGCCTCTGGTGCCAGACTAGGTGTATGAGTCCTGGAAGGACCATAGAAGAGGTTCTGTTGCACATCCCAACTCATCTTCTTGAAGAGCCAAAGATCTTGATCAGACAAACTGTTGAGTAGCTGTTGGTACTGTGACTTGAAATTCGACATATGAGCTGGATGAGAGGGGGGATGTTGGACTTAAATGGATGTTGACATTATGCGCTCTACAATCCATTAAGTTTCAATTACGGAGAAATTAATATCAAAATAAATGTGATAAGCTCTCCAGAGAAGAATCAAGAATGATATGAGCCAAGGGGTTATGAGAAGAAAATAACAAGGGCAAACATAAATAAGCATTCTTATCTGGGCTGTGAAATGAACATTAATGGCAAGAGTCTCCTGTCTAGTACAAGGAGAAAATCAGGAAATTGAGGACGCTGGACCAAGAATCCTGAACATGTCAGCAGGTCATATGCCCTGATAGGGGGAAAACCGGATCCTGGGACTAATATCGTCACAAGTAAATTGATCAGCCCAGAATGACAGCAGATCGTGGGGACCATGCTCTGAGTAGGAAGTAGCGAGGAGGAAGAGGAAGAGAGCCACATGCCAAAGGTCATCCCGAGCAGCATTGAGTATTGACAATCATACTCCGCTTGAGTAAATAAAGTACTTGTCTAAGTATCTGAAGCGGTGTTCTCATACTCCAGTCCTTTTCTCAATGGAAATCTAGGCAAGAGGGGGGATGTGTTAGGATTGTTGCCCATATTCCCAGCCTTCTAGATTACCAGGAATTGTTAAGGGATTTTTCCCTAATGCGAGGTGAATTGGAAATTGGATGACTCTGCTTTCAGAGCAACTATGTTCAGGGGCTTATAGGATATTCGCCTGGTCAGATCCATCAGGAATCAATCCAGACAAATGCTTAAGATCTCATCGGGCAGAGTTGCCAACAAAATAGGGGCATCTGATAGTTAATTAACTATAAGGTGTACTGATTGGGATCAGTCAGGTTTCATCACCGCATGATTGGAAATGTAAGTAGTAAGTTGCAAGGCGAGTGATGTTGCCTGCAATTAGCAAATTGATCAGTTGGTTTGTGTTCTGCCTTAATGGGTAACAAGTACCATTACCTAAGCAGGTCGCTAGCCAAAGATGGTTGGTTCACTTGGATCAGGAAAACTTTAGGGACACGTTTTCTGACACTTTCTGTTTTAGGTCTCGAGGATGTTCAATAATGGAATACTAGCCAGGATGATGAAGACTATCACTTCTGAGATGAGGATGGGTGATTCAACAGCAACGGTTGCCATTTTATTGAAGAGGTGTCAACTAGGGTTAGATGACCAAATCCCCACTTAAATTCCCTAGAACTCACTTATAAAACAGTTATAATTTTTAGCTGGTATATAGTTTAATTTGTAAATATTATCAGCTTTCAATTGTTCTATTCTTTCTCAAGGATATTATTGCTGTGTGCGATAATTGGAAGACTCTTTAAGGAAAAGAATAAGGATTTGAGCGGGGATCCAGAGAAGAAGTGGAAACAAATTGGGGATTGCTGCTGACTGTGTGTCAAACCAGAGAAATTGTCACCAGGGAATCTCAGAGAAGATCAGGTTAGGTGGTATGAGGGAACAAATCCCTATTTTGAGAAATCTCAAGTATTTCAAGCAGAAATACTGGCTGAGCATTGGGCTGAGATCCAAGAATTCCATTCAGCTACAGATAATAGTCGCCATACTATTATCTGATTATATCAAGAACAATACAACGTGGACGAATTGCACAAGAACTGAACCTGTGCAAGTAATAAGTTTATAGGGGTTATGAGCCAATAATAATAGACCCATAAATTTTTACAGGTTTGAAGTACAATATGCATCAAACATTATTAACTTTGATCCTAATTAGGAATATGGGTGTTTGACCTATCAAAGCTTTCAAATCTCAGCTCGCTTAAATGGAATTGCTGATAAGTGTCTAGAGTAGGTAGGACAAGTCTATGAGGCAAAAAAAATCTATCTACTTGAGACAATCACCTTGAGGGAAATAGTTTCAACTTTAAAGACCCCCTTAAGGATATGAAAGGGGGTGTTCGCATTGTAGGTGCTAAAATTAAATTAGAAGTGGGCCGGGGAGGAGCCTCTAATGGTTTCCCTAATTTTACCGCCTAGTTGGTGCAATTTGTTTACCTGATGTTTTACTATTTGCCCGAGATGTATTAGTAAAAGTTTACCCTGATTTGAAAGGTTCAACCAGGAATCAACCAGGGTTTTTGGCCAATTTTATCCATATTAAAAATTTACTACAATAACATTATAAGCTTAAACAGGAAATTGTCCAACAAGTATCAAGTTAGAATTGGTGCAATGGTGGATTCTTCCATCACTTGGACTATTTGCACCCAAAATCATTCTTTTCCCTTAAGTGGACAAGCAATTGTCTGACATTACCCCCTTCAAGAATGTTGATTGAAGAATAGGGACATAAGAATCGTCCATTTACTCTGTTTATGGTAATACCTGTATCCAAAGATTTTATAGAATACTCATCACCTCTCTTATAAGTGACAGTGAAGGGCCCTCCCAAAGAGATCCAAGCTTGCCACTTTTAGGAGTAATTTGTAATGGTAGTACAGGACCAGTTCAAACACTTTAAATGAAGGTAGGGGAGCCCTAAACTCATTGACCGCTTGTCCCTCTTTCAGATCTGTTTCAGCTAAGTTTGTCACAGCCTCAGACTAGAGATAAATAATACGTTGAGCCAATCCTCTAATGGCTTTCTCATGTTCCCCACCTTTAGAGGAGAAACATCTTTATCCAAAAGGGCGGTAAATCTGGATCCCACACATACAGAACACGGAATGGAGACATTTTCAGCATCCAGTGATAACTAATATGGTAGGCCACAAGAGCACTGGGGAGGAATTGGTCCAAGGGAATTGGATCAGAAGAGGTCATTTTTTCAGGATTGAAACCAAGGTTCAATTTGCTCTCTCCACGGTCCCATTTATAGTGGGATTAAATAAAGCTAAGATTAGTTGTTGAGCTAACATGGAGTAGACAGGATTTTTATAATCTGGAGGTAAAATTCTTACCATTTTCTCAGAGTAGTACTTAGGGACAGCCATGAGAGTGAAAATGTTGTGGAGTAAAAATGTTGCAGTAGCCTTGGCTGTTTGGGCTGGGAGAGCCACGGCTTTAATCCACTAAGTAAAATGATCAATGCCAACTAGTAAATCTTTTTCCACCGATAGTCTGCAGGAGGGGACCTACCACGTCCAGGCTGATGGTATGGTAAGGTTGTTGGGGGAATATTTGGTTGATATTGATATCTAGTCCTAGAACTATACTGCTTCTTACGTGTAAGGCAGGCGTCCAAAACTTCAACAATAGTTTCCATAATGCCTTTCTCAATGGTACCGCTCCATAATCCACTCATAGGTTTTCTTTGCTCTACCATGACCTAAAGCAGAGTGAGCTGCCAGGATAGAAGGTATGCGTTCTGAGGGCCGAAGATAAGGCAGCCACTTTGCACCCACCTGCTTATACAACTTCCCGCTCTCAATTATATGTTTAAGAAGTGCTGGGATAACATTTTCTGGACAGGATCATCCTCATCCTCCCAGTCATTGGGGGTCATTAAGAGGCCATATAATCTCTCCGCCTCACTATTATCCAAGTTCAGGACTGGCAGTTAAGTTAACCCATCCACATTCATGTGACGGGTCCCAGCATGGTGTTCAATTTTCATGTCATGATACTGCAGCTTTTGATCCCAGCGTGCTAACTGGCCCTTTAGGATCCTTTATGTTCTATAACCATTTCAGTTAAGCTTAGTCTATAACCACAGTGAACGTAGTTCCATACAGAAAAGGATAGTGGTGTTTCAAAGCTAACAGAACGGCAAGACACTTTTTTTCTGTGACTCTATAGTTGCACTCCACCTTAAACAGTATAATGCTAAAGTATGATACGGGATGATCTACCCCTTTTTTATCCAGTTGAGCCAAAAATTTTCTTAACAGCATAATCTGAGGCGTCAATAAATCAGATGAAAGTTTAACTATAGACTGGGTGCCACTTGAAAGGGCGTTTTAAACGGTTGCTTTAGAGGCTCATAAGCTGCCTTCTGTTTCTCACCCCAATGGAGATGTGAGTTCTTCATCAATAGGCGGACAAGGGGCTCACTGAGCTGAGTGAACTTTAGAAGGAACTGATGGTAAAATCCCATCAAACCCAGAAATACCTGAATATTCCATAGATTCTTAGGGGAGGCATTTTTTATATGGCTTCAACCTTGTCCTGTAAGAATTGGATTCCTTCTTGTGAAATGGCATGTCCAAGGAAGTTTAGCCTCCTTTGGAAAAAAGTGCACTTGGAGGTTTTAATTTGATATTAGATTCCCAAAGCGTTGAAGCACTTCCTCCAGTTGAGTCAGATGTTCATTGAAGGTCTTTGAAAACACCTTGATGTCATTGAGATAGACAATGATGCAACTTAACTTCAGGCCCATGGCTCGCAGGAAAGTTGCAGGCGCATTGCACATCCCTTGAGGAAGTCAGGTTGTTGGAAATGACCTTTACTGCAAATGAGAGCACAATTCTTCAATCTTAGGGATAAAGATCCATTTGACAATAGCTTCTAGCTAAGTCCACGGCGGAGAAAAAGTCAGAGCCAGAGAGTTGGGCCAGGGCATCGTCAATGCGGGGGATAGGATAGCTATCATACTTTGTGAGGTTATTTAGTTTGTGATAATCCATGAAAATCCGATGACATCCATTTATCTTTTTGATAAGAAAGAGGGGGGAAGACCAAGGGCTTTGCGAGGGTACCAGTAGCCCAGCGTCTAGTAACTTCTTGATCTCAGTCCTCATTTGCTGTTCTTCCACCTTTGACTTGTAATAAGATTTAGGCAAGATGGGACGGGTATCAGCCACATAAATGGAGTGGCTCCAGTCCTTCATATGGTCATATGCATTATCCAATTTTGAAGAATATGTCGCAATATCCTTCCAATAAAGTATAAATCTTTTCCAGCTTATCTGGGGTCAGCTCATCCGAGATATGGACATTGAGTAAGGTAACAACAGGTTCTCTCATTAACAAGCCCAAATCCGTCTTAGAGCCAATAAAATGGATACGTAAAATGTCCTCTATGGGGACCAATAAGCCTCTGCCAATCTCCTGGTGTTTTATTATAACCATGTCCTTGCTGGAGAGGTTTCCCAACAGGATAGTGATAGGTCTCCAGTAGGCTGAGTATAGTATTAAAGGCAATACCCAAGGCTCCAAGGGTAACGTCCTCAAGACTTGGGAGGTTCAACAAGAAGTGGCGTGTGATTTGGAGCATGATCTTCGTGTCTACAACTCTTTGTTCACCAGTATTTATAAAGACCTCATATGCAGCATAGAAAGGGATACCGTCCCTAGCATCCACTGTATCAGGCATTTCTTTGTATTTCGCCCAGAGGTGATATAATGTAAAGGCAAAGCGGAAAAGGAATATTCAACCTGGCAAAAGTATTCGTTCTTGCTGGGATCTTTATTTTTAGTACTAGATGGTCCCAACCCAAGGGGGGTTGCTGGGATCTTTATTGATAAAACTAAAGAGACTTTGTAGTTGAGTAATGAGAGGAAACTTTGCTTCATGTTGATTATTACCTCATACTTGATCATAAACTGGGTACCTATGAGCAAATTATAGGTGTTGTCTAAGGCCACTGCTGGGTTGATATGATGAGCTTCCCAATTTGAATGGGAAGGGAAGAATATGCCCCGATGGCATGGGTGTTGTATGGGCCTGCAGTTCCAATCTTTTGATTATACTCCTAGTCAAGAGCAAGCTTTATCTCTTCTATCTGCTTAGAGGAGATTACGTTAATTGGGGATCCAGTATCCAGGATGTCCATCATCGGACTTTTTGAATGTCCACTTTCACCTTGGTGAAGGTTTCTCCAAGGTTAGGAAACAGAGCCAAGACCTCCTTGAGATGGAAGGTGAAGGTTATTTTACAAGCGGTCTCATGATATTTTTTCAGGATTGATTTTATGGTATGGATCTGCTGAAGAGGTCGGATCAAGCCGGCCAAGAGCTGATTGGCATTGCTGGCAGTGCCAGTAGCTTTGGGACACCCTAGAACTTGGCTGAAGTACGTGTCCTCAGGTATGGTGTCCCATCTACTCCACCAGCGTTCAAATGATCAGGAACTTCCACTTCAGCGAAAACTCCTAGTACATAGTAACCAACATCCTCATAACCTCCTCCAGCTTCATCCTCAGGGGTATTCGCAACAATTGGTATTGAAGCGATAAAGGTAGGGGAGTCAGGCACATGAGGTTGATTAGCTAACCTCTGTTTATACGTTTTCCAGCAAACCCTGTCTTGTTGCAAAGGTACTTAGGGCATGCGACTACCAGCTTGGCTGAAGGGGAAGGAACTGCAGCTTTAATGAGCTGAGGCGGAAGCAAAGTGTTAGCTGCTTTAAAGGTCTCAGACCTATGTGGGTGTAATATCTGCCTTGAGTCGCACTGAAGGAGCAGGTTTCCTAGGGTAGATAGACATAGGGGCCCCAGGGAGGTCGTTGGAGCTACCGTCCACTGCCTTACATGCAAAAATTCCTCAATGGTTAGTATGTTGGGTTTCACCACAGCTTTGTTTGTGGTCATAAAGGTATGAAAATCAGTAAAGTATAACAAAGCCTCTTTTATGTCATAAACATTTTTTAAAGTTGCGCTTCATTGAAATGAATGATTACTAGAGAAGGTTGAGAAGCTAACCCACTTAATATGAAAGCAATGGCATCATCCAGGCTTAGCATTTTAGACGCTGATAACCTCTGGACAGCAAAGTGAAATCTCTCAGCAAAGGCAGTGATCCATTCGTTTTCATACATACTAAAGCGCATAAAGATCTGTTTTTCTCTGGTTAGACTTTGCTTGAGGCCAAATTCAGCTACAAGGCTTTCTTAACCTCAGCCCATGTGCGCAGAGTGTCCACATGGGGACCATTATTTCTAGGATCAGGCGATTTAAATGAGATAGATGTGCTTGACCTTCTGGTGGTCAGTCACCTCTTCCATGGCTGCTTCATAGACGTATAAAAACGAAGCAATGCTACCCTCGCCTGGGTGAACTTTTCTTTCAAGAGACGTTTAAAAAGGGGCAGTTTGAGCTTTTTAAGTTGGGATAAAGCGCTTGCTAGTTATTTTTCAAGGGCAACTAGCCGGGGTTTAGAGGCAGCATGGAGGTTGTGAGGGTTAATTACCCCAACACCCTCCATTTTTTTAAAGTGTTTTGTTATGTACTACCCCCTGTAGCGAGCACTACTTGTTTGATTTTAGGCTTTTACTGCTTGCTGGTGCGCTTGGCACCTAAATTCCAACAATTAATCACAGGAGAAGTTAAACTCTCTACTGCTAATTCAAATAATTCTTAGAGAGTTGACAACCACTTGATATTAAAAAATGGAACCTTAAATAACACTGAGAAGTTTGTAGTTATATAGCTTTCATTAAAGTCATGGAGGGTAAGAAAAGCGAACCTTCTTCCAATCTCACTGCTTAGTATATAAAAATACTTGGGGCTTGAAGTGAGATATGCATCAATTTCATTATTAGATTTGAGCATAATTAGAAAATATAGGCGTTTGACCTATTGGTGCTCTCAAATCTCAGCTCGCTTTAATGGAATTTTCTGAAGGAGGGACAAAAGTAGGCCAGACATGTCTGTGAGGTAAAGATTTTATTTATTTGAGCCAATCATCTTGAGGGAAAATAGTTTTCTTGAAAGACCCCCTCCAAGGATATAAAAGGCGGTGTTTGTGGATTAGGTGCTTGAATTAGTTTAGAAGTGGTCAGGGGAGAAAAGCTAAAGGACTACCCTAATTTTTCTGCATTTTTGGTGCAGTTCACTTACCTGAACTTGTACTATTTACCCAAGAAGTATTAGTAAAAGTTTACCCTGATTTGAGGGGTTCCACTGGGAATCAACCAGTTTCTTTTTGCCGATTATATCCATATTAAATTTAAAGCATTATGATTGTAAGCTTGGACAGGCAATTGTCACTAAAGCATGAAGTTATATTTGGTGAAAGGGTGGACTATTCCATCATTGTGACTATTTTCACCTAAATTATTCTTTTTCCTTAAGCAGACAAACAATTGTCCGACAACATAAGCAAGACAGAAAAATTAAATAAGAGATCTCTAGTCTGTTGGTTGTGGAACAACAAGAAAATAATTGTAAGATGATAGATGCTAAGCTGGTTAACACCTCTATGGATTGTCCACCAGAGAGAGCATTGAAGGCTGCAATGTCTGGGGCAAAGTCCATAGTATACTATATTGTCAAGTACTTGAGTAATCCAAATAAACAACTCTAATTATGATTATTATATCTGGAAATAACTTTATACATAAAGTTATATATAAGGTGAAAGACACTTCTTTAATATGTCTTAAGCTATTTATATCATTAAGACGCTTAATTGTTGTGTGCCTCACAGTGCTCAGGAATATGATTAGCATCCTTTGAAGCTACTAGTATTTTTAACTTTCCTGGCCCATTCTAGAATGGCATTTGGGTACATAAGGAATTATGAAAGCTTTTTATAATTTAGAATTAATTAGTTTTTGTTTCAACTTAATTTCTGACATTTTGAAAATCTTTTGCATCCAACTTGATTGCAAATAATCTTCTAAGTCTTCACCAACTGAATTCAGATTGTATAGGCCCTTTTTCTGTTTTGTTGTTGTGAAAGATCAGGGCCAGCCTGATCCGCACATTGACCTCTCTAATATAAATTAGGATTTGCCTGCAAATTTAAGGGTCAAGTTTAAAGGCTCAGAGCAGTCAAAAGAATAATTTGAGATGAAAATTATATCTTCAGATTTGACTGCGAATTTATAGGTCAAGTTTGAAGGGTCAGAGCAGTCAGAAGAACGATTTGAGACAGAAATCATAGAGAAAGGATTTAGATATTTGATAATGAGGGCTAATACAATGTATCAAATGATTAGTATTTTGAATCCTCCAAATCTCCATAATTTGGGATGCAAGGTTTTTGTGAGCAATGATTTTGGATGTCACTCAAAAGCCTGATTTAGGATTATTAATTATTTAAACTATCACAAGTGCTTTATAATGAGGAAATGACAAGTGAAGATATAGTTTCATTTTCTCAGTAAATCACTATAAAGTTTTAGTATTCTTGCTTTCCTAAAAACATGTTTAAAATTTAATTTATAGGAAAAATATTTAAATTAACCAGAACAATGAGCTCAACTGATGAGCTAGGTCAAGCATTGGCTTCATTGCAGTTGTGTCATGGAGCCATACTTAGATGCTTACCTGCAGCATTTCTGGAACCTTGGTCTATAAATATGCCGCAAATTCTGGAAATGGAATGTGGGTTCAGGGGTGGTTCTCTGTTGAAATGTCAGTCATGTGATCAGTGACATGGATTGTACTTCCCAACTCCTTTGTCATATATTGGCATGAACCCATGCATTACATAAAACGAAACTCAAATACCTTTCTCTCCATCTTGTGGGGCCCTAGGAATAAGCCGTGGTCCCTAATGGAGAGGAATGGAACTTACATCGCATGACCGTGGTTATGGTAGGGTTCTCATTGGAATTTTTGCTATGAAAGGTGGGACTATTATGGGGTGGGGCGAAAAATCCACAAACAATAGTGGTCCAGGCAAAACCTAAATCACCTGCTGGTGGGTGGCATTGTCCATGGAGGCGTTGGACAAACTTCACCAAGTCATTGTGCAGATACGCTTTCAGGCATGGTTGGCATAGGCAACAGGGTGGGTATCCCCTCTCACACTCCAACTAGCCCAGGTGGTGGATGCATTACCCCAAAATTGGCGGGATGGTTGCAGGAACTTATTGAGGAATAAGAGAGTTTTACAAATTCAATAAAGAGTGTGTGGAGTTGATTGACCTGGCAGCATGTCCATATGATGAAAAAGACAAGGCTTGGTTGGCACTCATAAAATCTAGCCAGGATCATAGCTCATTAGAAAAATATGCATGGGTTTGCTATCCGCTGGCAAAGGCAACCTGGGTCATAGATTCCCAAGTTTTGCGTATGTTCCGCCAGGGGTTGCAAGCAGATTGCTAGCAGCTTTGGCTGTAGCAAAGGTCCAGGTCACACTAGGGGAGGAAGTGGCCTTAGCGGTACAAGTTTAAAAACAACTGGCACTGGCACAGGACTGGTGTGATGGATCAATGTCACCAGGTAAAGGACAGTGCACAGTGTGTGGCCATTCTAGTAGGGGGAGGCGTCCATCCAAAAGAAACTTTGGAAATGTACAATGGTGAGAGCGTCAAAGAAATGAAGATGATTCACGTAGACTAGTGAGCTATGGGCAGGGTAAGGGGAATATACCTAAAATTTTCATCAGCCAATTTGCAATTGAAAGATTCATTTGGAAATAAATTGCCTTCTTCACTTTATCCTCGCCTTTTTATTATCATAAAGATGCTCACGGATGGTGGTTTGGAAGAGGCAACGGCCCTGGTAGCTACTGGGAATAAGAGAACTATATAGAACTTGCGTTGGCAGAATGCCTGAAGTTGCAGGTGTGGAGGGGACCAGAGGTGGTATTTTTTGATTCATCACATAGGGCATCTTCATGGCGAGTGATCCCTTCATTGAAGATACAGCAAGAAACATTTAAGCTCAGGCAGCAGTTCAGTGCAATTTAAAACCTGACCCACCTAGTAGAGCTAAGGATGCGTGGTGGAATTGGTTCAGGACCAGATTGACATGCCTTCGAGTGCTGTTACCTTAAACCAAAGGATGGGTCCCCTGATGAAATGGAGGATGAGGGTGTAAAACCTTGAGTCAGATGAGCATAGAACCCTGGGGCCATGCAGGAAGAGGATTTAACAACAAATTATCGAGATTTTGTGTGGGTCTTTGGACAAAAAAGGATTTTCCAATTATCTCCTATAGGGCCTTTTGCATTATCATTTAAGTTTAAGGAAGGGTCAGAACTCCTCCGTAAATACCTGACTATCCACTAAATGAATTATCTAAGGCCACGTTGGAGGATCATGTGAATTTAATTTTGAACAGAGGTTTGTTCGAGCCATTAAAATCAGCTGTGGTGTCCCCAGTGTTGCTAGTTCCCAAGGCAAGTGGAGAGTTATGGCCATTCGTGGAACCAGAGTTTGAATGCAGTCAAAGATCCGGACCCTTACCCAATGCCATTAATGGAAGATATTCTGTTAGTGGTCACAGGGTTCAACATCTTCATCAAGCTTGATTTGACAGATGCGTTTAATCAGTTACTCGTAAGGTCAGAGCACCAAAAGTACACGGCGTCAAATGCCACCTTTATATGGTCCAATACCGAGTAATGCCATTTGGGCTGAGCAATGCTCTGGTGCGTTCCAACGTATGATCAACCAGGTACTTAGTCTGATGATTGGCCGGTGTTGCATTGCTTATATATATAAATCCTTGTGTTTTCACATTTCAAGGAGGCACATGTAAGTGATGTGCAGGAGGTACTGGAGGCATTGGATGAGGCAGGATTATGGCGGAAGCCTTCAAAGTGTGAGTTTAATCAGGAGTCAGTTACATTTCTGGATCATGTTATGTTTGGGGAGTGCCTGGGGTATTTCCAGACAAGATACAGGCAGCGCGCGCATGGAAGCACCATAAGATCAAACAGGTGCAAGAAGTTTTCTGGGGGATGGTGAATCTTCTCTGGCGGTTCATCAAGAAGCTATCAAAGATGGCCTTGCCACTTACACAATTAATGATGGTGTACCGTTCTTATGGGGGAAGAAGAGAAGTGAGCATTCACCTGCTGAAAGAGAAGCTTATTTTGGCGTCAGTCCTTGCCCATCCATATTTCAAGGAACCTTTTCTGGTTGAGATGGATGCTTCAAAGTTCGCTGTGGGAGCAATACTTTTACAGGGGCAAGCGGATGGTTAGAGCACCTGGTGTGTTATTTAAATTAGAAAATGATTCTAGCAGAAACAAACTATCCGATATATGACAAGGAGCTACTGGAGGTGGTTATGGCACTGAATGAGTGGCAGCACCACTTGTTGTATGCCCATCATCCTTTTGAAGTTCAGAAAGATCATTGGGCTTTGGAGTATTACTGGGAGCCCATGAAAAGGAATCAGTTCCAAGCCCAGTGGCATGTGGAGCTGTTTTAATATGTTTTCCAAGTAGAGTACTGTCTGAGAGCTGTCAACATCATAAGCAGATTGGTTGAGCCAGGATGTGAGGCTACATATGATAAGACTGAGTTAAAGGAGTATAGCATAGCAACCATGTTACAGTCAGACAAATTTGTTAGATGGTGAGCGAGGAGGATGAACTGGAGGAGGAGAGTTGACAGAAGCAAAGGAGGTCAGCATTTGGTCATCATTATGGGAGGAAATGGCAGAGGGCAAACAGCACAGCCATCATCATACATATGGGAAGAAAGATGGAATTTTGTACCATGACTTGTGAGTATGGGTTTTAAATACAACACTACAGTGAAAAATGCTGCAGGCATTGCATTACCACCTATTAACAGAACATCCTGGAGTCAAGAAAACATTTAACTGGTGTAGCGTAAGTATTCATGGGCTGGACCGCAGAAGGATATCACAAAATATGTGGCAAAGTGCTTGGGTTTTATGCATTTGAAACAGTTGTGGAGGCAGCCTGCGGGTAAGTTATTACCACTCCAGATTCCAAGACAGGCGTGGGGGTCAGTTAGCATGGATTTCATTATGGGGTTACCCAAGATCCAGGGGAAGGATGCAATAGTAGTTGTTGTTGATCGGTTACCTAAGTATGGTGAATTTTTCCCATGTAACTCAAAGTTCTCAGCCAAAGATACTGAAAGGTTTTCATAGATGAGATATTTGCCCATCATGACTGCTGGAAGAAATCATTTCAGATTTTGGACACCAATTTATATCATATTCTGGTTTAAATTTTATCAACAACTTAAAGATTCGCTTATTTAGGGCTTCAGCATATCATGACCAATCTGATGGACATACAGAGAGGGTAAGCCAAATATTAGAACAATATCTTTTGATGATATATTTCATATTGGCAAGATGATTGGGTTAACTGGATCATACTCGCTCATTTTGCTTATAACAACCACTACCAGTCATCAATGGGAATGACACCATTCTTTGCAAACCATAAATCAAATCTGGCGTTGGATGGGGATCAGGTAACTGAGTATGTCAGGGGCGGATGATTCATCCTGCAAAATGATGGACATTGGGAGGAAGTTATGAAACAACCTGGAGTGCGCCAAAGCATTTCAGAAGCAGTATCTAGATTGAATGAGAGTGCCAGACCCATTGTTCACCCCAGGAGATTGGGCGCTGGTGGTGGAGAAAAATTATGTGGTACCAGTGAAAAGCTGAAAGCTTGGAACAAGGCTCTTGGGACCGTATAAGGTGATTGATGTTATCAACAAAGCCACATTTGAACTGGAGCTTTCAGAAGTGTCAAGGGACATCCAGTTATCCATGGCTCACAGATTTGGATTCTTGGGGCAGGGACCAGAGCGGCCTGGGCCGTTGAGCTCACAGGAGAAAGATAACTAGGAATATGAATTCAAACAAATACCTGAATGAGCAATAGGTGAGGGGTTGGCGGCAATTTCTGGTAAGTGGAAAGGATATCTGTTGGAGAAAGCGACCTGGCAAACACCTTTGGAGTGTGTACGCTGTCCAGAGAAGATCCAAAAGTTCTTGGATTTGCAAGGGGGTGATGTGAAGGTTCAAGGCCAGCCTAATCTGCACATTAACCTCGTTAATATAGTTTTGGATTCACCTGCAAATTCAGAGGTCAAGTTTGAAGGTTTGGAGTTTTTAAAAGAACAGTTTTAGAAGAAAATTGTAGTTTTGGATTTTCCTGAAAATTTGGAAGCCAAGTTAAAGGGTTAGAGCAGTCAGAAGAACAATTTGAGACAGAGATTGTTGGTAAGGATTTGGGATTTTAATAATGAGGGCTGATCTGGCATATTAAATGACTGATGTCTTGAATCCTCTGAATTTCCATAATTTGGGATTTGAGGCTTTTATGAGCGATGATGTATGCCACTGAAAAGCCTAATTTAGTATTTTTATTTATTTATACTATCACAAATGCTTTAAACCGAGGAACTTACAACTGAAGATACAGTTTCGTTTTTAGATAATCACAACATAGTTTCCAGTTTTCTTGCTTGCCTAAAAACAGTTTTAAAATTTAAAGTAAAGTAAAAAGTATTTAAATTAACCAGAACAATAAGCTCAACTGGTGAGCTAGGACAAGCCTTGGCTTCATTGCGGTTTTGTCATGGAAATAGGCTTTGCTGCGTGTATGCAGAATTTCTGGAACCTTTGTTCACAAAATAGTTGTAAACTCTGGTAATAGAGCGCAGGTTTGGGAGTGTTTCTCTGCCGGATTGTCAGTGATGTAGTTGGTGACATGGCTTCTGCTTCCCAACTCCATAATTGCATATTGGTACAAACCCATGCGTTACAGTTGTGTCCTAGAATTCTAAATGTGAAACTATAACAATGTGGCAGTTTATAAGCGCCTTGAACATCACAAAACCTTACAGATGAGTCATTTCCATTCTTATCTGCCTTTGTATTTTTTACTCTATTTTATCTAAACCGAAGTAAGCAGACCAGGGGATGGACATTACTGAATATATGTAAAACTAAGGAAATAATCGACAAATATAAAATTAGGCACCCCAGGATACTCAAGTTACCCCTGTTGCCAGCGGGACTGCCAGGTATGGGGGGGTTGGTGCGCTACTCCAAGGGGTTTCCCCTGCTATGAGCAGGTGTGAAGGAAAGGGTCTGTGTGGAGGAACCATAGTGGGAACCATGATTCTATGAGCGCTTTTTGACTTGGTCTCATATATCCATAGAGCCAGGCTTGGAAGTGCTCCAGTAAGTGGACATGGAATCTGTTAATAACCCCATGAATGGTTGGGACTGTGCCCTTGAACGCATCTAATGCAATTGTGTGGATTTTCCACATTGCAATGGGTATTAGGGAGCGGAGGGTAGATGGGATTGGTGACTTGATCTGGAGCGCGAAGATGCTCTTTGATATCGAGAATTCCTGTTTGTTTTGGATCTTAAGCAGGCGTGCGACTTCCTGCCATATAGCTTTGGTTGAGGGCATGTTTCTAGAAGGTGATGTAGGGATCCCTCCCCTCCACATACTGCACATGTTTTGTGGAGGGAGTTGGAGAGGTCCGCCATCCTATAGGTCCTTCTCAGACAGCGCCAGGCGTTTGCTCTTATCCTCAGCTGTAGGAGTGGGTGGTGAGTCATTTTCCACACTGCCTTCTGTGTGGTTAAATCATATGGAATGTCCAACATATCTAGGTAGCCTATCCTAGCTATGTTTGGGGTTGTTGCGAGCATATCTCTCTGGGGGTGGAATTCTGGGTTTCTTAATTTTAATTGGGGGCTGGGTCGTCCCCTTCGCTGTATAGTACCCATGTTCTCTATGGTCCATCCCATACGGCGTATAGTTTGGAGGATATGTTTGAAATGAGGGGAGGTTCCATGCAGACCCGTTGCAGTAGGGTGTTTGGCAAGGTATGAAAGTATTCTGGGTGGACTATGTGGGTTGGTTAATTTGAGCACCTGTGCAAAGTTAGTCCTTGCTGCTCTGGACCAATGTTGTTGTGGGAGGTCTGGAGCAGAGACTTCCTTTATCCAGGTACCTAGGATGTGATTGGTGTGGCTCTCAAAATCCATTAGTCCCATGCCTCCGCTTGAGCGTGGGCCAAATAGTGTTTCCATCCATATAGGAGGGTGAGAGCGGGGCAACAGCCAGCCCTGGATAGCGCGCGGATTGAAGTTATAAAGGTAGGTGAGAAGGCGATTGCGTGGGCTGGGTACCATAGTATTGGGATGATGAGCGAGTTAGCAACTGTAACTCGCCCTGTTAATCCTGGGGTTCTTCCCTTGAGGGAGGCGACGCGTTTGGATACCCGTTGTAACAGGTTACTTTCCATTCTCTCGTTAGCATATCCCCCTGATTCTAGCCAAATTCTAAGGTGTCGGACAGGAGTGGTGGTGGGAGGTGTTGCAAAAGGTAAAATGATTTAGTTCTTTCTTCGTGCGTTGGTATGAGGTTCTAATGTTGCGGCCCAGTTGTTTGTGTATTTGCCTAAGAGGAGATTTCTGTCTTTCTTTTGTTGAGCGATGAATTGCTCACCTTGGAGTATTCCTCTAGAGTGCGTTCCAACTGTTGGGCATCTTCATTGTTTGCTATACCTGCTACGCAGTCATCCGCAAAGGCCATTATCTTGACTGTTGGTTGTCCTTGTGCGGTTATCCCCATGAGACGTGAGTCAGTTATTTGGAGGAGTGGGTCAAAGCTGAAATTGTATAGCAGTGGGCTGAGGGGATCCCCTTGTTTGAGCCCTCTGTGTGGTTTAATCTTGTTTGTTAGGAATTCAGGGCCGCATACAGCCATGGTTGCTGATTCTGTTAGGAGCATCGCCCATTTTACGAATCTTGGTGAGAGTTTGAAGGCATGTAGACATTCTTTTAGGTATGGCCAGCTAACACGGTCATACGCCTTTTCCTAATCCAAAAAGACCAGGGCACCAGTTGCTTTGGATTGGCAAATGTTTGCAACAGGTTGAATGTTGTTCCAGATTGAACGCTTGGTATAAACCCAAACTGGTTGGGTGATAGGACGTCAGATGCAATTGCGCCTAATCTAGATGCTAAAATTTTTGTTAGAATTTTTGTGTCAGTGTTGGAGAGTGCAAATGGGCGCCAGTTGGCCAGGTCCAACTTGTCACCCTTTTTATACAAGGTCATAACGTAGGATTCATGGCCTCCTGGTAATAGGCGTGTTTCCAACAAGCACTGGTTCATAGACGCCAATAGGAGGGGAGCGATTTGTTGAAAATATTTTTTGTAAAATTCATAGGGTATCCCATCAGGCCCTGGGCATTTCCTACGTGGTGCACCGCGAATTGTCTCCCAAATCTCCTCCCATGTAATTAGGGATAGTATGTTGTAATTTGGTGGTGTACTTTGTATCTCAGCAGTTTGTAAAAATTCTTTAATTTTTTGTGAATCTGTTGGCATTTCGCGATATAATTCAGTGTGATAATGGTGTACTTCCGCCTTGACCTCCTCAGGGTCAGTTGCCACGGTGCCGTTGGTCTTACGGACCTGTGTGCATGTGGGCTGGTTTCCACGGGAGTGGAATTGGTAAAAAGTATGTTGAACAGGTTTCGCCTTCCTTTATAATCTTACCTTTGTTTTATATTTTGATTCTTTGTTGGTGTTCAAAGATGAGATTGTTAAGTTGGGCAGATATTTCTGCCCATTTGCGTCCCCAGTTGGGGCTATAGCCAGATCTCAGAGTACTTATCTCCAGGTGGTCTAGTTCCACCAAGGTACGCTTGATTGTGGCTATGTCCGCGGTGTACTTGTGTGATGCAATATGTTGGGTTTTGTTGATTAAATCCTTTTTGAAATTTTCCCATGTTCCGATGGGATCTGAAGTGAATGGGGCTGTGAATCTGGGTTCATAGCCTCGTTTTCGACCCAGTTGGATATCTTGGGCAATTTTGTATTTTCTGGGTGAAACTATCTCTAAGGCGACACCTGTGTTTGAGATTGGGTTGGCGCTAACTGCACCATAACCAATCAGTGGTCAGAAAAATTGATCTTTTTTGTTGTAAATTTGGAGATTCTTGAGCGGTGGGATTGTGGGATGAGGATGTGTTCAATGCGACTCATTGATATGAGCGCTCCCTCATGTATGTTAGGCTGCGTCATGTGGAGAAGGAGTGGTGAACTGGGGGGGAGAGAATCCTGTAGGACAAGAGATGCCTTCATTGTGCGTTTTCAATGTGTCCAGGTGGGTTTCCCCTGGGATTAGGCCATCATTCCATATTGGGGTTACCCCAGAAGTTGAAATCGCCTAACATAATGGTATCTGGTGGGAGGGTGAGAGTAGGAATGTTTTCAAAAATTGTTTTCTCTCAGTTGCAGTGCACGGTGCATAGACACATGCTATCAAAATTATTTCCTCTTGGCATGTGGTTGTTGCTACCAGGACTTGACCGTGTAAGTGTGATGACAAATTTATAATTTTATTTTTTTTGTTGGTTCAGATGATCACCCCACAGTGAGACATCCATACTGATTATGATGGTGCAACCCTGGTTAACCAGGATCCTTCTTCCCCTTGTATACAGTGGGTTTCTTGGATGGCCAAGATGTCTACAAGAGGTTTTTGAAGGAATTCCAGCTTTTTGGCTTAGGACTTATGAGCCCTAGCTCCCGCGATATTTAGCGTCCCTATTGACACTGAGGTTCCCGCAGCACCTCAGGAGCGTTTGGGAGGGCCCTCTGGCCCTAACCCACCGCAGCTCATTTTGGCCATGCTCTGCATCTGTACTCCAACTCTTTCACTGCCATTGTTGGTTCCCTTGATCTGACCCAATGATTCACGGGAATTATGGTTTTTTGCATTTGCATCAACCTTTCCCGCACAGGTCTCATGTTGATTTGATGCGGATTTTTGATTGTATTCCATATTTTTAAGGTTCAACTTTGGTAATTTTGTGCACCGCATTTTCGCCCAATTTGCGGTTGCATTGTTCCTCAGTATGTGCATGACTAATGTCGCTTTATGACTCAGTCAGGTTACTGTGAAACTTTTGACCTGGGCATATTGTTCTGATTGGTTGGCTCAGGAATATCTGAAATATCCTTTTTAATTTGTCCAGGGTTAATGGTGGACTCCGCATGTGCCGCTGCTTTGGCCACTGCTCGCTTGTGGGCTTTTTATGCCACTTTACGTTCTTTGCATGTAACTGGGTCCATGATAGAGTATAGTCCATCTTCATCCCAGCGGAATGGGTGGTGACCATCAGTCATTTTAGAAAAGTTTTCATTATCTTTGTCCATTGCCTCCTCACAATAATCATTTTCCATTAAGCCCTCTTTCACAGGGCATGCATGTTCCTTGTGTCCCAGTGAGCCACAGTGGTTGAGAATGGGTGGTGCGCGTTCCAGTGTAACTCAGAATGCGGCTGACTGGCCCCCATCTGCAAAGTGAAATTCTGCTGTGCAGGGAATTCTGGATAAGTCCTCTTCCACTTCTTGGAAGGGGTTGATTACGGCGATAGCTTTGCCCATGCACAGGTTGGGCATCAGGCGAAATTGCTGTAATTAGATTTGCTGAATTTCTCCATAGGCCACGAGACCTTTGCGGAGCTCCTCCTCAATTACCTTATGAGTAAGGTTGGTTGGGAGCGAGTTGAAAGAGATGAACAAAGTTTTTGCTTTGTTCCATCTGGTGTGTGTGGTGCACACAATTTTTTGCCCTTAGGGAGGGCAATTTCCACACAGAATTTTGTTGATGCATTGGCTTCATCGGCTGTTTCAAAACCAAAATCAATTCAGCTGTGGCCCATGTTGTTAGTGGCTACGTACACCGCGTAAGGGAAAGTGAGGCTGTGCCTCACATGTTTTCTCCCACAGGGTTGGAGACTCATCCCCAAGGAAGAGTCTGATCCTGTGCTCCACCTTTGACAAGGGTTAATTGAACTGAATGTACATATATTGCGCGTGCTTTACAGTAAATACCATAAACCTAGATGGTGTCTGAGTTTGCAATTTCTTTGCAGATTGGGTTCCTGGTCCCCCTCCAGGGCGTTTTTTACCCTTAGTTGCACCATTAAGCACAATGCTCGCCGCGACGCTTGCCCATGTTGTATAATTTTTATTGATAAAGTCGCCCATCTCTACTGTGTGTGATTATCCAAATTTGCTGTTCAAATCAGATCATAGTAACTAAAGTGATTGTTACGAGAAAGAAAAAGCCTTGTATTTTATACTCTAGGTATCAGAAAAATTTTAAACCACCAACTCTTTTTAACCCAATCTTTTTAAGGTTATTAAATTATCTAATTTTGACTATTAAGTTCCTTTAATCTTTTAATTTATTCCATATTATCGCAAGTTAGGTCTTAGGACTTAAGCAAACTAAGAGATAAATGAGATGTAGGTGTGGGGGTCTGAGCGCCCCTATTAGAAGTTTTAGATTGCAAGGCGCCACTCCACTAAGAGTAACTAATGATATGTGTAAGAGGGGTTTTGGGCTTCCAGTAAAGGTGATAGTGGAAGTTAAATTTCTTTTAGTTTGCATAAGCTACCATAGTTTTCAGGCTGAACAAAAGCTTGCAGCATGGCTTCTTTTTAATATAATTACCTGTGGCCCTTACCCAAAGCCATAATTTTATCAGTACAATCTTTGATATTTTTAATTTTAAAAATATAAAAATAGAAAATCCCCAAATTATTTATTGAAAGGCTATATAATAACATAACCAGCACCTTACAATTATCAGGGTGCTGATTCTTATGTTGTTCTAAGGAGGGGGCTTAATAGGATGTGATTATTGGATTTAAATACCTATTTTAAGTTTGTTTATATTGGAATTTACTTTTTAAATTTGTTCAGGGAAGGCTGAATGTTAGACACTTTCACTCCAGGCTTTAAGGTAAGAATGTTATGGGAAAAAATCAGTCAAAAGGGGGAAATTTCAGGCATTTACAAGTCTTTGATAATAATAAGATTGATTTAATACAAATAACGTTTTATAAGCCAAAAGATCCTGACCAATTCTTGGTAAAACCCCTCAAGTTGGGGTAACATGACTCAAAAAATTCATGGACAATTAGTATAAGATTAAGCAGTCAGATTACTCCGACCATAAAGTGGACCCTGGGGAGTTCATTAGATGGTACTCCCCCAGCCATGACAAGGTCCATTTAAGCACATAAGCTGGGACCACTCCCTTTTATAGGCTTGGCAGGGGTTTCCCAAGGTGCAATAAATTTATCAAATCATTACCCCACAGTTACATCTTAGCCAAAAATAATTTCTCATCCATTGTTCAGCCAAAGAAGAGCAAGTTTTCCGAGCTTTGATAGGCTAAAATCACATATTACTTAATTCAGACTTTACTAAGCTATCCAAATTTTGAGCTTTGATGTTTTAAATACTATTATCGATTTAGTAAGTATATTCTCTCTTTTACCCCCATGTGGCGCATAATAAAATTTCATAAAATTAAAACCTCTTAAGTATCTATTTAATTGAGTTATTTTCATATAGCTGGTGAGACAAGCCCTTCAATTATTTTTTTGAATTCAAGTAAAAAGCATCAGCAAGCCTTTTATCAACCAAAAATCCAACACTGACCATAGGATGTACAATTCCAATATGTAACAATAACCAAGCACCAATATATGTGAGAGGCACCCCAGAGGATCTAATGCTACCTCCTGTTTCCAGCAGGAATGCCAATTGTTAGAATTTCATTTCAAGTTGAGGTCAGCCTTGGCTAAAGATTTAAGATCAGCATTAACCTCGGAATTGAGTCAGAGATTAGAATTGCTCACCCAGTATTTGTGAATTATGAGGTTTAGATTTAACTGGATAGAAGAATTGATTTTGGGATGCCAATCTAATGATGAGTGGATTTTAATTATTGATAAGAATTTATTACATGAAGGATTCACTAATTAGATTACCTTCTCGAGAATTGAACCATTGCTGAAAAAATGAGACTAGAAGAAGATTTAAATTGACTAGTAGATTGATTGTCAATTCAAGATCACAATAGGAGGAGAGCATGGGTTAAGAAAATTCATTTGAGGTTAGTTTGATCCACATCAAGAGGCTGCGTTACATGTGATATAAACTATATCTGATTGATGTAATCAATTACCAATAAGCTGACTAGGGCCATATAATATAGTCTTTTGTAAACCAACCGCTTGCTGATGCAGCCTCAAGTAGTTCATAACCTCCACACCCTTATCACCCATTATATTCCTCATAATAGTTATACACCAGTATGATCACAATATTCATAATTTGGCCACCCTATTTAATGGCTGGCTTTTTATTCTATTAAAGTATCTTTCTTTACCTACTTTTATCTGTGTTTTAAGTGTTGTAGTGACACTTGATATTTAAATTATGGGTTAGAAAGCCCCCTAGGTTAGCTTCTGGGTTAATGCACCTAGGTTTGGTCAGCGCTACCAACTCCCAACCTGGATATACAGAATTCTCCATTTGGATTTTCCTAATCTGTGGAGCCAGCGATATACAAGTGGGGATTAACCACGAGGGTGGAGAAGCAAGGGTCAGGCCACCCAGGAAGGGTTAAGAGAACCAACGGTGCACAACTATAGGGGTAATCAGCCAAGAGGAAGTTGGCGATATGAAGTATTTGAGGGGTTGACCTGTGAATTTATAGGGAAGGGTCGCCGATGATTGTGAAAAAGCAAGGGCTGGCAGTCTTCATACTGTTTGGCCTGGCACACTAATGGAGTCACCTATTATCGAGAATGAAAAATTCTCAACACCAATTTAAGGAGGAGGGGTATTGTAAGAAGAGGCTTGCGCCACTATTTACCATTTTTGAAGGAAAGGGTCTGAGGTGATGAACAACACCAGAAACCAGGATGAGATCAACTGTCATTGACATGATGGCAAATATTCAAAAAACCAAGCTTAAAAGTAATCCATACGGTGCAAATGAAATTGACGCACAGCTTCCTGGAGGGTGGGAATAAAGCCCAAAATAGCGTCAAGGACAATCATGTAGTACTCTACATAGCAATTGCCACCACTAAGGCTTGGGCAGAAGGGTGTATAGGGGAATTCAAGGACATGGTAGGATGTTCTTAGATATTCTGAAGTTCAGTGTTTGCTCCTGGCAAAAGAGATGCTGAACCTCGCGCAGGATCGCTTGTGAAGGCGCACTCTTCCAGGTTGTGGGTCAAAGTCTTATATAGGTCACACACAACATATAAAGAGTAGGAGGCGTTGGATCGCTTTAAAGTATGGTATACCCACTCCAGGCTGTGCCACACATGGGAATGAACCTGTGGCTATAAAAGAGAGTGGTGGGTGTACTTCCAGATGTCCTTATGGGTTTCTTCGGAGAATGGGATGTCCAACATGTACAGATATTCCACTCTGGCCAAGGTAAGGGGACCTCCGGGTATCAAATTGTTCAGAATGACTTTTACTTTTACTTCCTGTAGATTGGGGAGTAGGACGACCTCTCTTCAAGGTATACCTGCTGATACTGATCCTCCATTGTGTGCTCCTCATATTAAAGAGGATCCTTTTAAAATAGTTGGGGTCCCATGCAGGCCTGCAGCAGAAGGGTGGTTGCCATATATGTAAGAAGGGAGTTGGAGTTAGTGGGGTATTGGAGGCCAAGGGTGAGGGCAAAGTTGGATTGTGTCATGAATGACCAGTGTTGGGTTGCAAGTGAGGGGTCGGTTACTGAAGCAATCCATGTACCCAGAATCCTGGATGTCTGGTCCACGTAGTTAAGTAGGCCCATTCCCCGCTTTGGCATGTACCATAGAGGACTACCAATCGTGCAAGTGAGGGTGGCCTATCCAAAGCACCCTTGCATGAGGGCATATAAAGAAGCAAAAAAAGATGGGGAGAAAGCAATGTCATGGCCTGCAAACTATACTTTTGACATAAGCTTAGTGTTGGCAAGCACTACTCTACCTTTTAAGCAGGTTTGTTGATCTCTTAATGATTCAATATGCTATGTTACATTAGCTAGTATGTGGTGTTCCATTATCAAATTGGCGCATCCACCTGCCTCCATCCATACTCCCGAGTGGCGCACTGGGCCCTCAGTGGGGCTAGACACAAAAGGTAGCACAAGATGAGTATTTTGGGGTGATTGGCTGGGTTATCTGATAAGAGACTGAACTACTGGGTCCAACTGATTGAGGGGCACTTGTGACAAGTGTTATCAGTATCTACCAAGGAGGATGATTTTGGTTTTGGATGCGTTGAGGGCTGCATTAATAACCTTGGAGCATCCCAGGATATTGGACTCCATTGTGCGCGCATCATGGTTGCTGGACACCCCAACCACACAATCATCTGCAAATGCAAACATCTTAACTAGTGCTTGGCATTGCAAATGTACACCAGTAAGGCGTGCATTTAAACTGCAGAAAAGTGGGTCAAGACTGAAGTTGTATAAAACTGGGCTCAGAGGGTCTCCTTGGCGAAGACCCTTTTGAGGGCGAACCACATTGGTGAGGAAACCTGTTCAACTTACTGCCATTGTAGCTGATTCAGTGAGCATCATTGACCAACTGATGAACCGTGGAGGGAGCTGGACTGGTGAAGGCAGGCCCTAAGGAAATCCCAGTTGACCCTATTATACGATTTTTGTTGGTCTAAAAACACAAGCGCCCCAGTATCTGTGGATTAGCATACATTGGCCATGGTGTGTATATTGTCCCTAATTGATCTTTTTGAAATAGAGCCAAATTGCTCTGGGGATATTACCTCAGAGGTAATGACCCCTAAGTGGTTAGCCATTAATTTAGTTGATAGTTTAGTATCAGTTTCAGTGAGGAAAATAGGGCGCCACTTTGTAAAGTCTAGCTTATCCCCATTATTGAACAACGTTACCATATAAGCCTCTTGTCCCCCTAGGAGGAGACGTGTCTCAGAGAGACATTTGTTCACTGAGGCTATCATTAAAGGGGATAAATAATTGTAATATTTTTTTTGAAAACCCATAGGGAATTTCATCTGGACCTGGGCTCTTTCTGTGTGGTTCACCATGAATGGCTAACCATATTTCATCTCGAGTTATTAAACTCATAAGTTCCAGATATTGGGAAACGGTGCAAATGTGTGTGATGGCAAGAAATTTACCTAATTTGTTTCAGCTTGACTAGGTCGCCCTGTATAACTCAGAATATATATTTTCAAACTTCAGTTGATACTTTGCCAGCATTTCTGCAATGGATTTATCTTAATGATTTACCTGTGTGCAGGCCAAGTTTTTCACCAGGTAGAAAAGTGACAGAAAAAATATATAGAACATTTTTTCATACAGTAATATTTTTTGCTTTATGCTGGACACAATTGCAATGTTTGTGTCATCTGATCAGAGCGTTAAGATGAGCTGATACTTCAGCCCATTTGTGACCCCAAGCAGGGTTGTACCCTGCCTTGAGGATATTATTCTCCAGGTAGTACACTTCTTCCAGGGCACATTTAATGACTAATAAGGCAGCTCAAGAGTGCCACAAAGAAATGTGACATTATTGAGAAATTGTGGCTGCTTTGAATGTTAACCAGATTGACAGGGGATCCGCACAGATAGGAGTTACAACCCCTGTGTGAATATGGTGGTGTATATCCAACTTCTGAATGTGGGTAACATGATATTGGCTGGTCGAAGTTTGCTCCATTTAGGTGCCTGTGGCACCAGACTTGACAAAGTAAATGTCACTGAGACCATCCTGTGGTCAGAGAAATCTATTTTTGCCATTTTGAAATGTGAGATCTGGGAGCAAAAATCCATTGAGTCAATTTTGAAATCTATACGGGACATAGATACCAGCTGCCCATTGTGTACATGGGGATGTGATATGTTGGGGAGTGGTGATGCTTGCTTGTGGATGGTATCAAAGAGGCCCAAGGTGGCTTTAATAACTTAAAATTTGATATGTCCCTGCGGTGGAGTAGGTTCAGGTAGCCAGCGATCAGTGGTTGGGTTGTTCCAACAGTTTAGGTCGCCAAACACAAAGGATTTGGATGGGAGGGGGAGGGAGTCCACAGCCAAGATGAACTTCTGTTAAACTCAAAAACAGGTCAGGGTGTAGATATTAATTATTGTGTGCACTTTGGCATCCCATGAAAAGGTCACTACAAGCACAAACCAATCAAGATGTGTTGTTTTTTCTAAAAATTTAGAATTGCAGTTTTCCCATATCAGCACCCTCACAGTGCGGTGATCAATAGGATTGGGAGAGGAGGAGCATGGTTGCCCATGTGTTCTTGACACCTTGTGGACTGTTGGTTTCCATGATTGCCAGGATGTAAACGGGTAAATTATTTTTTAAGAAATTTAAATTTTTATCCCAGGATAGAGTGACCTTGAGGCTGGCAATGTTCATCGTCCCTATTGTAAAGGATATCCTCATCACTCATTAGGAGTGAGGGGAGGGCTCCTCAGGCCCTGCCGCTTTTTGGTGCCATGCAAGCTCATCCTACTGTTTTTGCAGGCGAGTGTTTGAGGATGGCGTAGATATTAGGATTTACTATTCTAATTGTTTCACAGAGTAACAGCATCAGCAGAGATCCCCACACTAATTTCAAACTTTTTTGTTAAGTTTTTAACTGTCCAACTTTGTTAGGATTTAAACTTTGTTAGTTCTAAGTTTAGCCCCAATTTCTGACATTTTCTTTTCATTTTTTGCCTGTTTTTGACCTATTAGTTAAATAAAATTCACACAGGTTTTCCTAAAGTTAATATTTTTTTTAATTCGTGGTGGCCCCGAATTGAGCCATTTTTTTGCAGATGGGAATTATCAAATAATTGAGTTTTTTAAATCCCTAATTTGAATAAAGTTGTCTAAATTTCTTATTGTATTACTCTAAAGATTTTAAAACTACAGAGGGTCTTGGAATTGAGTTATATGGGGGAACATGGTTAGCAGAGAGGAGCAGCAGCTACCCATTCATCATCTAGATAATGCCCTAGGTTAACATTCTGAGTAAGAAGCAGGGCCTTAGGGCTAGATCTTTTCTGTCCTGAAAGGGGGCTTGACCAGTACAACTTAATAACAGAAGCATTGGATCTTACAGTGCCCTTTCCATAAAGAACAAAGTATACCCCCTTTAGGGGCCTTTATTAGTGCAAAGTTTTCATGTGGAGGTGGCAACTAAATTTGTGCAAGAGTTGCTGTCTTGAATTAGGAGCGTAATGCCTTAAAGTTGGCCTTATGAACTCCGCAAGTAGATCTAAACAATATGTACAACTCCTGGAAGAACCAGTTGACTTCATAAGATAGCTATACTATCCACAATACTAGATATTGCAAACTGTACTTGACTCTTTGTAATTTCAAGATTTGATTCAATTTAAACTCAGGTGCGCCATCAACCATGATGAGCTCTACCTTAAAAGGATTCTGTCCCTTTAATGGGATAAGGAGGATGCATGAAAGGAATTTTAACTTTCCTGTGTGTTAGCAGATCCACTTGGAATGATCCATTTTATTAAATTGAGGCAAGCCAACCAGGGGAAAGACATTATCAAAGCTTAAATGAGCTACAACTCAAAACTAAAATAAAATAAAATCAAAACAAGATGGATGAATTCAATTGAACAATGCGAATTTAAACAAAACACACCAACAAAGTTGGAAGCGGAAACTACTATCCATCCATGGCAGTGGGTGAAGGGGGATTGGGAGGTCTTCTTCCTCATCTGTTGTGAACATGAAGCAGAACAAAGCTGATAATAATGGTGTGGGCGCATCATGGAAATGGGGCTAGAATAACAAATGGGTGCTTACAACTCAATGATTACGATGAGGAGAGTGAGAATATAGTCTGCAAGTGCCTTTTCCGCCTCAAGGAATACTTTAGGTAGGGTGGCGATGGTAGCAAGGTTGTTGTTAGGTGATTTGGGTATTTGGGCCGAACTTTGGAACTGCTAAAACTTTTTGAACTGTTGAATTTGCCGCCTGATAGTATCAAAGATGACATTTTTTCTGTTTTTGAAGCATGGTACTAGGTAGGATAGGAGGTGTCAAACCCGTAGCAAGTACTGCAACTGGTTTTGCAACAGCTTTACGGTTTGGGCAACATTTGGGGGAGGCAACCGCCTCTTCAGCTAGTTGGTGGTCGTTTTTGAATGGGGTGGCATCAGGGAGAGGCGTATAATGGCGCTTTGATAATTGGGCTGCATAATCAGTATTGAGGTACATTTCAAATGGAGGGTCCCATTTCATTCAGATTCAAGGATAAGCTCACATTATTCATCAACCTCAACCAAATAATCCCATGGATTTTATTTGAATTTAATTGGGTTGTTTGCATATGGGTTATCTGTTGCTTTTGGCTGGAAGGATGGTTTAGAACTTACTTTAGTCCATTCTGGCTCCTGATTGGTGGGTTCAGGGGTGAGGTTCGTTGAAGTAACTTTTGGTTTGTTATTTCAGTGGTTGCTGTGGCTACCACTTTGGGAAAGGGGGGAAGGATAGTTCCCCAATCAAAAAATGTTATTGGATTGTCTATGAGGTCATCATGCATAGTGTCAGGTGTGGATGCCATGGCTCATGAAATGGATGGGAAGCGCCATTTTAAATGGTTCAGTTCAAAACAGGTAGGGCAAATGGTGCGCCCTCCATCCACTTGAGCCAAAAAAGATGGTCTGGGGGCAGAAGGGATAATGGTGCGAGGGGGAATTGGGAGGGCTGTTTTCATTGAGACTGGACAAATAGTCAATAAGATGTGGGGGCCTGCGAGGCAGGTGGCTCCATTGGGAACCACGAATTGTACCATGATAATGGAACCATATTATGATAATCCAGCGATAATTTCTCTAACTAAAATATTGAGTGGTAGGTGGATAGTGAGGCCCATGAACAGAACAACAAGAGTGGTATCAGTGGGCAACTGGGTAAGAGTAGTTGGGAGGGGGGTGTCCTGGAACATCAGGGGTATGGTAGCTGCTACTGCAGCATCAGCTTCACTTGAGAAGCCAATATCAAAATACCCCTTAAAGGGGCAGAAGTTAATGAAGCGTGAAGGCTGTATAACAGCCTAGGATAATTCAATAATGTATTTATCTTAGGGGAACAACTTGTAATAATCATCCCAAAAGAAAATTTTCATGTTGATCTGAGAAAGCACAAGGGGCAAAGTGGCACCGCCTTAGTTTGGGTAAGGTGTAAAGCTAAGTACTTAGGCAGGACATAGAGTTCTGAAGAATTTGGAGGGCTAGTCAAGCCAGCCCAAGCACGCTTTAGTAATGGGCAAAAAACACTAGAAGGTGGCGCACCACTGCCCCACATTGGGGCAGCGAGCATCAACGCATTGACATAGGTAACTTGAATAGGTTGACAATGAGTGGAGCTGTTCTTACTAAATTTCAAACTGCAATTTGACCAAAATAAGTGAATCCAGGAAGAGATAAAATATCCTTTATATTTATATCTTGATTATCACTTTTAGTAAAAAATTACTTCGCAAAACATCTCAACAAAAACCATTAAACGGATCTTGGTTTTATCCTTTAACTTGTAAATATAAGTGTTTAAGTTAATTAATCGCCAGTCACTAGTCTGGATTTACCCTAATATAAAGAATACAGTAAACAGACTGAGCTCTGCACTTTTTGGAAGAAGCATTCTCTATTACAGATACCTTGAATCCAGGCTGCCAAGGGAGAGGTTGGAGTGGCTTACATTGAGTCCTGAGGCCAACATATGAAAACATGTTTAAGAGTGTCAACAAGAGTTTTGCCATGAGCGTAAAAAGTTTACCAAAGAAAATATTGCTACAGTGTAGCATCAGAGGAGAAATTGCTTTACAAGGATGATTTTTATCTTAGCGAAGGTTGTCTGTTGCCTAATCTACGTGGGGTAAATTAGCTGAGCAACAAGTCAGCCTCACATGTTAAGTGAGCTGAGTTGGTGAGCTGATTATCCAAAAATGGATATATCTACTGATTTAGCTGTAGGAGCTGCTCCCCAAAAATTACACTCTTATACTGGACCTATTTAGGGACCATCATGATGGAATAACCGTTAAACATCCTGGTAAGGCAAAACCCCTGGAGCTTATCCACTACATGTATTACTGGAAGGTTTATTCTGCACAGGATGTACGTTATACCAAATAAGCTTTTTTGCAACAGGATTAAACTAATCATTAGTCTCATTAATGTCTTGGTGGTATTCATCAAGAAAACAGAGTGGCCTTAGCTTTCCCTCTAAGTTGATTTTATTGAGGGGTTACCCTTATCTTTTTTAGCACTAGTGTTGCCTAACCCAAAAGGGGGAGCCACCACGCATCTTTATTTGCAAATGAGCCAGACAAAAAGATCATTGGAATTAAAAAAATCTAATATGGCACATCTGCTAACAGCCTGGAAAGCCATACCAGAAGGTGAGGAAGCTTTGATTAAACTTTTGTCCAGCGCCCGCTTTAGCTGGCAGACCATGGAGAACAGAATTGGGGTCTGAGCATCAGTGACATGAGGCATAAGAAAGTATAATTGTGTGTCTTTTGTTGATGAGGCCGGCAGTGTCCATTGCATCAACATATTGAGCAAGTTGATGCTCAGCAAAATTGATGAGAGCAGGCACACAAGTAAGTGACTTGATGCGCCAGCGGGGTTTCAGGATAATTAGGGTCAAAAAGAGATGTTTTGGTGCGTTGATGCAAGCGCGGCTCACACCAAAAGTGAGCTCCTCAATTTCATACTTTGCATCTTCCTCAAAAATCATGGGTAAAATTGGGGATAGGAATACCCTCAACAAGGGGCTCCATTGCTCTATGAAGTAGCTGTCAAAATAGGTTGTTGGCAGGGGCAGCAGAAGCCTCAACCGTCATTTTATTAATATTTTTATAAATTGGGAAACCGTTTGGGGATGAAAATGCCGGGGCTGCAATTCAGGAGGATCAACAAAAAATTTTCATAAAGCGAAATCTGGATTGACATGGTACAGCCATTTGTTCTCTTCAATCCATTTAAGAGCTTTAAATGTATTGGATTCAGCTAGCACTGCACCCGCCACAGAAATTGGGACAGTGACAGAAGCTGATTGGTCATGTGTCAATGACCATGGCAGCTCAGCTGAAATTGAGTCAGCCATTGACTCAGGATTCCATAATCTGGTTGAATTGGTATATTTTTTTTAAAAATTTTGATTGGCTGCCATCTTGGAAGTGGAACCAGAATTTTATAAGGCTGTAGATGGGAAAATTTGAGCCCTTTTAAAAAAAATGAGCTGAACCAGCTTTCAACCCAACACTGGAGGGAGGAGTGGCGGAGCAGTGGTGGCGGAAGCTGTAGAGAACTTGTGCTTCAGATGATCAAGCTCAAAGAACAATGGGCAAATGGCGCAGCTGTTCTCAACGCGCGCACAGAATGGGTGATCAGGGGCAGATCTGATCACCATGTGAGGGGAATTGCAAATTGAGTATCACAATGAAATAGGTGAGTCATCACAAAGGTGCGCAGCCCTGCCAAATGATCTGCTCCAGATGAAACCAAAATTGCAACATAGGGTCTGCGCCATAAACAGCCAAACCTTCCATGAGCTCATGGTGAAGTCATTCAGGGGAAAGGTAGGAAGTCAAACTAATGAACTGGACCACCAAGGTGGCCTCATCTGGGAGCTGGATTTGAACAGTCAGGAGGGAAATTTTTTATAAATCAATTGCAGCTTAGATACTGCATTTGCATTGACCTAAGAACAGAATATGAGGTCGAAATACCCCTTATAGGGGCAGAAATCTATGAAGCTTGCAGGTTTAAAACCTCTGTGGCCATCTCAATGATGGCCACGATTGCATATGGGAAAAAATTCATATTTTACCTGGAAGCTGAAATTCACATTGCTCTGTGGGAGCATTAGAGGGCTCTGGAGCACCGCCTGGAACTTTCAAGATGATGGGCCAAGTCCTGAGGTGGGACATAACGTATGGTAGCGTTAGGGGGGCTAGCTGGAAAGCCTGGGCGCGCTTTGACGGTAGCCAAAAGATGCCAGATGGCGGCACACCACCACCCCCAAGTGGTGCAGCAGATGTCAATGGCATTGACATCAGTAAGCTTTGGCTTGATCAAAAAGTTGTTTTTTGTATTTTTAAATAACATCCAGATTTTGATTCAATTTAATTATTGAGGCAAAAAAGAGATTATAGGTTATTGGCTGTCATTGCTGCGAATTTATGGAGATAAAACATATAATCCTCTCCTCAACAATATTACCAGCCTTAAAGTGGATGGAGCCCTATTTTGGAAGATACCATGAGAACATTGGAGTTTAATTCCTCGCCCTCTAGAAGTAACTTCAAAAGTGCACCAACATTATAAAGTTTAGATATACAAATTCAAGTCGTGGATAAGGGAAATAAACCCCATTTTTTATATGAGAAAAG
>JAKSZP010007289.1:0-38203 GCA_022478985.1 Massospora cicadina | reverse complement strand
TGGCCTTATATCCACCAACTGCAAGAGAGAATCCATCTGATTGCCTCCCCGGTTGGAATGACCCCATATGCCAATGAACTTATTGAAACTATCTCTGTGATCCCACCCCCTGCAGCAAGACCCTCTGGGTTGGGAGTGGGCATATTATGGTTCATCATCAGGATCATACTCACTGTTGTGTTACACAAACAATTTGTCATCTCCCAATGCCCAGCTCCATATAATGTCATTTGGTCAGCAATGGCTCTGGCATTCTGGCTTGCTTTTGGGTGCTTACGCATCCTTACTGGCAGGCCAGTCTAAGCTTCTTCTGCAATTTCCATGACACATTACTTGCCTGGTGGTATGGTTAGGGGAGAGGCATCCCAAGGTATTCCCACTCTGAAAGTCGTTGGGACAGTGGATTATCAGGTTAAAATACCACTTGTATAATCACTTCCAAGCTATAAAAAACCTCCTGTACCCTATCATTTTGGGTGTGAAGTGGTGGCGGAAGTTTGATGTAAGAACCAACTTAAAAAAATACCCTATCCTTAACAGTAAAGAATGGTCACACTCTTGTTGTTCCTTTGTCTGAGGCTGATGCTCAGGGTGACTGGCCCCACCTTCATACCTTAAGCCTTGCCCCTATGTTGATGCCCACTGTGGTGGTTCCCCTACCTTCTTGTTTGGAGGGTCTGGAATCTTCCTTTGATGAGCTTCAGCTGACGCACTACCTGATAATTCCAAGTATGACTGTGACTTCAAACTCATTGTGGATCTGGTGCGTATTTCTTCTCCCATTTACCCATTGGCTATTTGGGAGGAAGAGGCGTTGGATGTGTGAGTGAAGGAGTAGTTAGCCAAAGGCACAATCTTACAGCGGACCTCTCCTGTTTGCTCCCCTCTTCTCTTTGTTGAGAAGGCTGATGATACTCTACATCCCTGCGTAGACTATGGGAACCTCAATAATGTTACTGTACCAGACCTCCATCACATCCCTTTGGATTTACAGATTGCACGCTATGTGGAGAAGGCAAAGGTCTTCTCCAAGTTGGATTGCCTCAATGCATTCAATCAGATTCAGATTAAAAAGGATGAAGAGTAGTTAACCGCATTCCACACCAGAAAAGGGATTTTCCAGTTTCAGGTTATGCCCTTTGGGCTTAATAATGTCCCTACTATTTTTCAACTCCGCATTGATGCAGCGTTGGGACTTGTTAGTAGTATGCGCAGTTGCTTATATGGATGATATCCTGATGTTTTCCACTGACCATGAGTCCCATGCAGTACACCTTCGGCAAGTGGTGGAGAGGTTAAAGGTAGCCAGCCTTATGCTGAAGATAAGCAAGTGTGAATTTAAGTCCCAGGTCACTTTTCTGAGCAACGTCATGTTTGACAAAGGACATGTGATAACTCCATACAAGGAGAAGGCAATTTGTGAGTGGTCCACCCCCAACTGCTTCAAGGAATTGAGAAGATTTTTGGGGATGTGTATGTTCCTCAAGAAGTTCACGCCAAATCTTTGTGAGGTGGCAGCACCCTTATATAAGGCTAGCGGTGAAAAGGTGCTTCATTGATCCTCCTTTTTGGAGGATGCTTTCCAAACAGTGAAGTGCACCTTGTTGTCCACATCTGTCCTTTGTCATGTCAAACCCTTCCAAAGAGTTCATTGTGTCTACGGATGCCTCCAACTTTGTTATAGCAGCTGCCTTGTTGCAAGTAGGTGAAGATGGGATAGAGCATCCGGTAGGATATTTTTTCTAGGAAAATGTCTTTACCAGAGTTGAATTACACAGTTTATGATAAGAAGTTACTGGTAGTGGTGGAGGCGCTGACTTATTGGCATCACCACTTGAATGGCTCATTCCAACCTTTCTGGGTACGTACAGACCACTGTGCCTTGCTGTACTACTGCGCTCCTCATGTCCTAACCCATGGCAGACCTGTTGGCATGAGACCCTTGCCCAATTTGCATTCACTGCTGAGTTCACTGAGGGCAAGAATAATGGTTTGGCAGATGCTTTGAGTTGCAACCCTGCTTTAGCGCCCAATCCTAAGGAGGTGGAAGTTCATAACACACAGTTGATGATTCTGCCAAATAAAAGTGTGCCCCAACTTTCTTCTCCCCTGGCTAGTGGGACAGTGCTTGCCCCTCTGGAAAATGTGGAGGAATATATTATGTTTAGAAAGGTAGTTCTTTCTCAGCCGCTAGCAGCTTAACATACTATGAAAGTTTGTAAGTCTTGGGGAATGTCCTTTGGCTCTTGATTAGGTCATCTTCCCGTTCCTGAATAACAAGACACTAAAGAGGATGGTGGTACCTCTCATCACTCAGGGCGATCTCACTCACATAGTAGATGAGCGATAGGTAACAGCACGTTCGCTTCAGATCCCACCCCCAATACCCACACTTACCTCAGCAGAACTGTTGTGGGGAATTAGTGAAATCTGTGCTGAGATTACCAAATTGAAATCGGTTGGATCTAATTCTGTTGGCAATCTGGCTGATGCCCAAAATTCAAATGACTGTAAAAGCATGAAGAATGAGATATTAGCTGGATTGCCTGAGAGTTCCAATTTAATCACTAAACCAGTTGAACAAATATCGGGTGCCATTGACAAGGGTTCAAAGCCCTCAGATAGGAATTAGGGCGTTATTCTTAATGTGCTGCTGTTGACTGAACGGTTAAATGACCAAGCGCGGGCGGGTTGGATTTCCCAAACCTGTTCCCAACCAAATGGACCCATCCCTATATGGGATGGCCTTGAGGAATTCCTGTCACCCGTCAGGGCCAAATGCTGTTGTGCTAATCATCAGAAACATAGTCAAGCCCTGGTTTGAACGTTTGAGGTTGAACTGACAGAGACTTGGCCCACTGCCAAATTTTGTGATGTCAGTTTTCAAAGAATAAACCCGCCCATTCCCAAACAATTTGCCAGTTAAGTCAAATTTGTGGGTCCTGACCTCATCCTGTCACTACCCAATTGACCACTATCTAATCAGTTGCATGGCACTGAGAAAATTGTTGGTCAATTTTCTTATTTTCCTTTCCAAATAAATTTTTTCCTAAAGAAAAAAATTTTATTTTTCTGTTCTGACCACATCCCAGATGGCATTTCCCTGGTGGTCTGTCATCCCGCACTCTGGGTGGACTTTACCAATTCTTTTGGTCACCATGGCTCCCTCTATTGCCAATTGGGCCCAGCGAGTCTGACACTTTTGGTTTTACAACCCCGCTCTTATGAGCTTCTGACAACAATACATGGGGATCTTATGGCCCTATGTACAACAATGAAAAGAAAGAGTCCATCTTCCTATTGCCCCCAATGAGTTGGCCTCTCAAGCCAAGAATCTTGTCAAAACTATCCCAGTAATCCCACCTCATGTAGTTCAAACCGCTGAGTTGGGAATGGGTTCAGTGTGGTTTGTAATTGGGATACTCCTTACCCTGTTGTTGCATCACCACTTTGTGGTATCACATTTCCTGGCTCCATATCAAGTCATATGGTCAACAATGCCTCTGGCATTCTGGCTTGCTTTTTGGGTGTTCACGCATCCTGACTGGCAGGCTGGTCTAAACTTCTTCTGCCGTTTTCATGACATAATTGATCAACCATTACTTCCAGCCACTTCCGCCTTGGTTTTTGAATTGGGCGCCGCAGTGGTTACCCTCTACCAGATGAACGTACAATCAGTTGTGTGTTGTTTGTTGTTTGTTTGGTCACTTTCTGACTTTGGGAGAAGCATCCACTCTATTTTGGGAAACTTTCTTCAAGCCACCCAGGATGTGCAGACTGCATCTTCTCTTACTTCCTCCAGCCTGGGAAAAGGATCAAGTATCCCCTCCCAAGAGATCGCCAATCAGGTTCTTGACGCTCTCATCAAAGTACAAATGCAGACAACAATCACACTCAGTAACGCTTCTCCAAATATCTCATGCCCAACAAGGTCTCACGTTGTTAGACGCTGTGGATGGAGATGCCCACCGTTGGTTGAAAAGCCTTTTGCGTTCTTCCTCACAAGATGGAGACTCCATTCCCCTGATGGCTGTTGTATTGGCCGCTTTAAAACCCCATGTGTCCCAATCAGACCACTTATTTAGACTGCTCCTAACCATAGTTGAAGCCCCTAGTTTAGCTTATCTAATTTCTACCTTTCATGAGCTGGCTCTCACATTGGGCCTATCTATCAATATGCTTCAGGCAGTCTTTAGAGTGAGCTTGGATTCAGTTTCTGCTCATCACGTGGTCTGGTCTACCATCCAGGAATTAGTAGATCAAATATGTGCCACCGCAACTACTATCAAAGCATTACCTCGCCACATTTCCCCATACCAGAAAGGGAACTTTATAATAAGATTTACTAACAAAGATGTACACAATGCGCCTGACACCAAAATAACAGTTGAAGTGGGTCCCAACCCTGCCTAACCCCTGAGTCTGAGTTGGTGTTTCCAGAGTTAACTATGAATGATTCTGTTCAAGCCCAGACAGAAGAAATGATTTCTCCCGCACTTGTACTTCCAATTTTTGCCCCAGCTAAGAACCCTGATCCTGGTCCTGATATACCCGTTATTTCTTCAGCCAACCATGAGTCAGCCAAACCTCCCAATAAACAGAATTCCATTTATTTCATTGTCCCTATGAAAATCAGTATCAGTCTGCATCATGTCTCCTTCAAAGCTCTGGTGGATACCAGAGCAGCGGAAAACTTCATGAGTGTTGAGTTGGCACAGCAATTAAAATTGGAAATGGATGTGGGCTCCTCAGTAATGGTGGCCTCATCCGCTTACCAGTCTTTGTATGTCATTCACCAGCCAATACACTTCTCAATCCACCAATATAACTTCTGCAATCATTTTTTAGCCATGCTGAACTTGGTATTCCCAGTGATCTTGGGTGTGGGATGGTGGCATTAACAACATGTGAAGATTCATTTAAAGTCTAATCATTGTCATTTACCAATGATGATTCAGAGGGAGAGTTCCCTTTAATCAATACCCTCAAAAAAATACAAGGGACCAGCTCTATCACTACCTTAGTTACTTTCACAGGCATTCTGGCTGATTTTCTTGAAAGCTTAATGTAATATCAAGGAATCTTTGACATGGAAAAAGTGGACTGTCTGTAAAAACATACTAAGTATGATTGTGGATTTTGGACAACTGTGAAGTTGGTAAACATCAGCTGCCCGTTGTATGCTCATACAGCGATTAAGAGGTTGCACTCAATACCAGGTTGGATGATATGTTAAAAAAGGTTGGTTGTTCAAAGAAACTTCACTCGTTGCCTCCCCTATTGTCTTTGCAAGAAAATCAGATGGATCTCTCCATCCTTGTGTGGATTATGGTCACTTGAACAAAATAACAGTTACAGATCCTTACCCATTGCCTTTAGAGCAGACAATCAGTCAGGCAATTGCCAAATCCTGTGTGTTTTCAAAACTGGATCTGGTAAATGCTTTCTATTAAATTCAGGTGATGGAAGGACAGGAATGGTTGACTGAAATCCAAACAAGGTGAGGCATTTTTCAATTTCGTGTAATGCCCTTTGGGTTGAAAAATGCTCCCGCTACATTTCAATGAATGATTGACAATGTGTTAGGAAATCTCCAGTTCTCTTATGCTATTGCATACATCGATGATATCCTAGTTCATTCCCCAACTCCTGAACAACATGCTATTAACTTGGAAGCGGTGGTGGTCACTTTGCACAAAGCAGGGCTGTTCCTCAAAGCTTCCAAGTGCAAGTTTTATAAAGGAAGAGGTCACATTTCTCAGAAACCTGGTTCTCAAAGAAGGTGTTGCTATCTCTCCCAACAAATTAGATGCAATCTGAGAATGGCCAACTCTGACTACACAGAAGCAACTTTGGAGTTTCTTATGAACTATCATTTTCTTGAAAAAATTTTCCCCGCACTCTCCCGGTTGGCTGCTCCACTCCATCCCTCACTGGAAAAAATGTACCATTTTGTTGGACCCCCTAATGCCAGCAGGCGTTTGAATTGATCAAGGAGGTGTTTATGTCTCCTCCCATTTTGAAACATGCTGATCTCACCAAACTGTTTATCGTCACATGTGATGCTTTTTCAGTAGCTGTGGGCGCAGTGCTGCTTCAGGACCACAATGGTCTTGAACATCTGGCCGCTTATTTTTCCCAAAATCACTACTATGGAGCAGTCATGGGCCATTTATGATAAGGAACTGGCGGCTGTTGCATGGGCTTTAACTCATTGGTGATACCTGTTACAAGGTGCTCATCATGATCTAACGGTTTGCATGAATCACCAGGCTCTCTTGTATTTTTGCAAACCCCAAAAATTGGCACACCGGCAGGCCCAAACCTATTGGGACCTGTGCAGCTTTAACTACAGGTATGAATTTGTCAAAGGTGCGCTCAATGTCCTTCCCAATTTCCTAAGCTGTAGCCCTGCTCACTGTCCCTTGTAACCTGAGGAAGTGGATCTTGTTACCATGATTCCTGCCACTCAGATTCTGTCAATTGTTCCCTCCGTTGTTTCCTCCACCACGTTGTCTTCCAATGATCCATTATTGGCCCAGGTGTTAGCCAGTCAAACGGCCTGCCCTAAGGGCGTGGAGTTGGTCAAGCAGTTGGCTCACTAGAGTTCCAAACACTCCCTATACTCCTTAGAAGAGGGCCTCATTTACTTCCGTTCTTGTGTGTGGGTTCCCCCTCCTTCCACCTGAAAGTATTCCGTGCACACCATGATCCCCCCACAGTTGGACATCCCAGTAACAAGAAATGCATCAATCTGATCAAGAGAACCTTCAATTGGGCAGGACTGACCAAAGAGGTCCCATCTTGGATCACCAATTTGTGTTACTTGTGCTAGGGCCAAGTCAGATCGCTCCAGTAAGAATGGCCTCCTATACCCTTTACAGCAGGCGGAAGGTCCATGGACCTCAGTATCCGTAGACTTTATCATTGATTTCCCCTGTTCTAATGGTTTCACAGTGGTGATGGTAGTGGTGGATTGCTTTACAAAATTTTCCCTTTTTATCCCTTGCACTTCCATGATTATGTCGGAAGAAACTGCCCATCTCTTTGTATGACATGTGTTTTCAATGTTTGGTCATCCCCAGGAAACCACTAGAGACTGGGGTACTCAGTTTACCGCACGCCTTTGGAGTGAACTCCTATCAATCCTGAAGATAACCCCCTGTCAATCCATAGCATATCACCCCCAGTCTGATGGTCAGACCAAGTGGGTTAATCAAGTCCTCAAAGAGTACCTGCGTTGCTATGCCACAGCAGCGCAGGATACTTGGGCTGGTGACTTGCCTCTCACTCAATTTGCATACAATAATGGGATTATGCATCCACGGGGTTTTCACCATATGAAGCAACGTTGGGTTATAACTCATCATTTTCAGTTGGGGCATGCTTGCGTCCTGAGGTTTAAGCTGCCTCGGATCATGCTACCCATATTCGATCAACTCAAGCCTTAGTGCGGGAACACCTCACCAAAGCCATCAATGACTATAAGTGAATTGTAGACTGTAAATGCCTTCCGTGTCATGACTTTATGGTGGGTTCCTGTTAGGCAGATGGCAAGTAGAAAACAGACTGGCCTACCAGCCTGGATGCTGGAGCATCCAAGTGGCAAACCAGAATGCCAGGGGCACTGCTGCTGATACAATGGATATGGAACTGGAAGGGAACTTAAATCTCAACAGATAAAAATGGAAATTTGGGGAAAGGTGTTTTATTGGAAAATTTAAGGGAAGAGAATCAACCAACAATTTTCTCAGTACGATGCGCCTGATTAAATAGTCATCAATTTTGGGGAAAATAAGCTGGGATTGGGTTCCTCAAGTTTAACCTAAGTGGTGAACTATTCAGGAATGGATGGGTTAGTTCCCTGGGGACTGACATTGCAAAATTCGGCAATGAGCTGAGTTTTAGTCAGATCAACCTAAATGGTGAACTATTCAGAAATGGGCGGGTTAGTTCCTTGGGGACTGACATCGCTAAGTTTGGCAGCAGGCTGAGTTGCGGTCAGTTCAACCTAAGAGGTGAACTATTTGGGAATAGGAGGGTTAGTTCCCTAAGGGACTGACATTGCAAAATTTGGTGATGAGCCAAGTTGCGGTCAGTAGTATTGCATCAGGTGCAACGCCCAATTTTTTGGCAGGAAGCTGCCTATTGGGGGTGATGCCGATGGATTTGGGAGGGGGGAAGATTTTTGATCATCATATAAACCAAATTGCAAATCGTTGGGTGTTCCAGCTGATAGATCAGCCTTCATACCTCTTTGACCATTTGAAATACAAGTATCCAGCTGATTACCACTCAAATTACTTGCAATCAGTTCCATTTTAATGATCTCAGCACAGATTTTACTAATTCCTTGTAACAGTTCTGCTGAGGAGAGTGCAAGTACCAGAAGCGGGATCTGAAGCTGAAGGGCTATTTTCCAGCGCTCTACCATATGAGCGAGATTGCCCTGAGTAACGAGGGGTATGGCCTTCCTCTTTGGTACTTTCTTGCTCAGTAACAGAAAGGTGGCCCAATCAACGCCCAGAGGACGTTCCTCAGGACTTACATTACCCTTTCTTTTTTCCAAGAGAAAAGCCTCATCACTTGGAAACTGTACAAGAGCCACCTTCTTGTGCGCCATGGGTGACTTGATCGCCATTACTGATGCAGGTTTTTTGGGGAAAGGGAGAGTCTCAGGGTGGGATATATGGAATGTTTTGTCCAAGTTCATGCAATTCACATAATCACGTGTCTTGCCCCAACTGTTCTTATAGGCCAGATATTTTTTCCAAGCCATAATATATTGGATGGAACGTCGCGATTTCTGGGATGCCAGGATAACTTCTTCCTCAACCTCTTCCCCATTTTTGACGATAGTCAGTTCCAGTTCCATAGGTATTGCACCTTTGAAGGGTGAAATCTGGGAAACTACTGGGCTTTGGAGGACAAACTCATTGCAAGTTGAGATGTCAGACTCTACTGACATGGGCAAGGTAGCCGTGGCAACTATGGAGTATGGGTTTGGAGATTTGAGTGGTATGGGGCTAATGTGGGCAGGGATAATCTTCTTTACAACTTGGTTCAGTTGGAAAGGAGGGACCATTGCTGCACCAATATCTGCGAGAAAGGTGGAAATGGTAGAGATTGATGGTTGGTCAATTATATCAGGCAGACAGCAAGTAGAAAATAGACTGGCCTACCAGCCTGGATGCTGGAGCATCCAAGTGGCAAACCAGAATGCCAGGGGCATTGCTGCTGGTACGTAAGATATGGAACTGGAAGGGAACTTAAATCTCAACAGATAAAAACGGAAATTTGGGGAGGGTGTTTTTATTGGAAAATTTAAGGGAAGAGAATCAACCAACAATTTTCTCAGTACGATGCGCCTGATTAAATAGTCATCAATTTTGGGGAAAATAAGCTGGGATTGGGCTCCTCAAGTTTGACCTAAGTGGTGAACTATTCAGGAATGGATGGGTTAGTTCCCTGGGGACTGACATTGCAAAATTCGGCAATGAGCTGAGTTTTAGTCAGATCAACCTAAATGGTGAACTATTCAGAAATGGGCGGGTTAGTTCCTTGGGGGACTGACATCGCTAAGTTTGGCAGCAGGCTGAGTTGCGGTCAGTTCAACCTAAGAGGTGAACTATTTGGGAATAGGAGGGTTAGTTCCCTGGGGGACTGACATTGCAAAATTTGGTGATGAGCCAAGTTGTGGTCAGTAGTAACGCATCAGACGCAACGCCCAATTTTTGGGCAGGAAGCTACCCATTGGGGGTGATGCCTGATGGATTTGGGAAGGGGGAAGATTTTCGATCATCATGTAAACCAAATTGCAACTGTCAGGCATTCCAGCTGATAGATCAGCCTTCATACCTCTTCAACCATTTGAAATCCAAGTATCCAGCTGATTGCCACTTAAATTAGTTGCGATTAGTTCCATTTTGGTGATCTTGGCACAGATTTTACTAATTTCTTGTAACAGTTCTGCTGAGGAGAGTGCAAGTACCAAAAGTGGGATCCAAAGCTGAAGGGCTATTTTCTAGCGCTCATCTACCATGCGAGCGAGATTGCCCTGAGTAATGAGGGGTATGGCCATCCTCTTTGGTACTTTCTTGCTCAGGAACAGAAAGGTGGCCCAATCAACGCCCAGAGGACGATCCTTGGGACTTACAGTTCCTACATCATGCTTGATACTCGTCATTTGCAAATTCAAACCCCTTCCTGCAAGTTCACCAGTAAGCGTTTGGGTCCTCACTTAGTGGAGAAGTATTGGGTAATGGCACGTTCTGCCTGAAGCTTCCTGCACATAAAAAGCAGCACCCAGTTTTCCATGTTTCAATTGTCGCCCTTCAAGGGTGCAATTCCCATGGACCCAGAACCAATTGTCATCAATAACGAGGAAAAAGCTGAGGTAGAGGCTATCTTGGCATCTTGCAAGTTGCAACGTTCAGTCCAATATCTCGTGGCCTGGAAAAGATACCCAGCTTATGAAAATAGTTGGGTCAAGGCGCGCAATTGTGCAAATTGCATGGCCCTGGTTGAAGCCTTCCACGCATCCCACCCTGAGGCTCCTCGCCCTCCTCAGAAAATCATGACGATTATGGCTATCAAGCTATCTAAAGCACACAAGAATGTGGCTCTGGCGCAGTTTTCCGGTGGGGGTGCCATTCCTTGGGAAAAAGGAAAGGGTAATGTAAGTCTAGGGGAATGTCCTTTGGCTCTCAATTGGGTCATCTTCTCATTCACGAATAAAAAGACACCAAAGAGGATGGCGGTACCTCTCATCACTCAGGGCGATCTCACTCACATAGTAGATGAGCGATGGGTAACAGCTCATCCGCTTTGGATCCCACCCCCAATACCCACACTTACCTTGGCAGAACTATTGTGGGGAATTAGTGAAATCCTTGCTGAGATTACCAAATTGAAATTGGTCAGATCTAATTTGGCTGGCAATCTGGCTGATGCCCAAAATTTGAATGGCTGTAAAAGCATGAAGAATGAGATATCAGCTGGATCGCCCAATGGTTCCAATTCAATCACTAAACCAGTTGAACAAATATCAGGCGCCATTGACAAGGGTTCAAAGCCCTCAGATAGTAATTCAGGCGTTGCGCCCAATGTGCTGCTGTTGACTGAACGAACAGTTAAATGACTGAGTGCAGGCAGGTTGGCCATCCTGAACCCATTCCCAACCAAATGGACCCAACCCTATATGGGATGGCCTTAGGGGATTCCCATCGCCTGTTGGGCCAAACACCATCACGCTAATCATCAGAAACGTAGTTGATCCCTGGTTTGGACGTTTGAGGTCAAACTGACAGAGACTTGGCCTGCTGCCAAATTTTGCAATGTCAGTTCCCAAAGAATAAACCTGCCCATTCCTGAACAATTTGCCAGTTAGGCAAATTTGTGGGTCCTGACCCCATCTTGTCACTACCTAATTGACCACTATTTAATCAGTTGCATGGCACTGAGAAAATTGTTGGTCAATTTTCTTATTTTCCTTTCCAAATAAATTTCTGCCTAAAGAAAAAAAAATTTTATTTTTCTGTTCTGACCACATCCCAGATGGCATTTCCCTGGTGGTCTGTCATCCCGCACTCTGGGTGGACTTTACCAATTCTTTTGGTCACCATGGCTCCCTCTATTGCCAATTGGGCCCAGCGAGTCCAACACTTTTGGTTTTACAACTCGCTCTTATGAACTTTCAACAACAATACACAGGGATCTTATGGCCCTATGTACAACAATGGAAAGAAAGAGTCCATCCCCTTATCACCCCAATGAGTTGGCCTCTCAAGCCAAGAATCTCGTCAAATCTATCCCAGTAATCCCACCTCATGCAGTTCAAACCACTTAGTTGGAAATGGGTTCAGTGTGGTTTGTCATTGGGATACTCCTTACCCTGTTGTTGCATCACCACTTCATGGTATAACATTTCCTGGCTCCATATCAAGTTGTACAGTTGGCAATGCCTCTGGCATTCTGGCTTACTTTTTGGGTGTTCACACATCCTGATTGGCAGGCTAATCTAAACTTCTTCTTCCGTTTCCATGATAAAGTTGCTAAGAGCACTTTGGATCAAGAGGATCTCCCCAGGAGCTATTACGTGAAGGATGGGATGGTGTGAATTCAGGTGTCAAGAGAGTATCTGTAACTCTCCATTTCCCTGCGTGGCGGTACAGATTGCACAGGGCCAACGCCAGGAAACCAGCTGATATAAGGGCAGCTGCTAGTGACCCGAAGATGGTGCTGGAGCTGGAGCAGCTAACCGCGAAAGTGGTTATCCACAGTGGTAAACCTTCAACTGAAATAACGGGGTGCTGGGAGGGAGCAGTAGGGGGCGGCACAGGTTGGAGGGAACCTGGGTGACCCAATGGAGCACCAAAAGAAGGTACTACCATTGTTACAATCAACTGGTTAATATATTGTGAGATCTCCTCAAAGAGGTCGCACACAGGTTAACTGGAAATAACATAAAAAATGTGCAAAAATCAGGTTTTATTTTAATGGAAAGATGACCAACAAGGAATGTTGGTCAAAGGAAAATGTATTTAAGCTTGGATGAGGAAATTGGGGTTATGCTGCAGTGGCCAAGCAGCGACTTGCAATAGGGTGATACTTCCATCCAATTTAGTAAAATAGGCCAAAACTGACTTCACTTGAGTTATTGACTGAAGTTGGATTCAACCCAAGCGCGTTATTTCATAGCAGGAATGGGTTTTGAACCCTTGTTCCAAAACTAAGCACACCAAACCATCCACCTTAATTTGGTAAATAGTTCGTTTTGACGCAAATGCCTTGCTGCAAGGCTGGGCCCTAGGTTCCTCCTCCAGGCCAACCTGAGCATACCTGGCCTGCACCCAGCGCTGGTCCACGGTATGCTTCAGGTCCAGAAGGGCCTGAAGTTTCACCTTTTGGGCTCCATAGCGCCCAGCCTTTTCTTTAGCATCTACACCCACAATAACGTCATTGGTACATGATATTAACCTCTCCTCCCTGAGGGGCTCCACCCCTTCCAGGGGCATGAGCAAGGGAGAAGTTCTTGTGAGCAGGGGCCAACTTCATAGTGCAATGATTGTAGGTGACTGCGAGCCGGCAGCCTGGGGGAAACGCTGGTGGAAAGCCTCTATGAATTCTTGGTCATGGGCGCAATCCCACGCTGGAACCCAACTGTTCTCCACCGCATCAAACCCCTTCCATGACACCAGGTGCTCCAGTCTTCTCTTCACACGACGCGAGGCAACAATCTCCTCCACTTCCCACTCTGGCGCCCCATCAATGAGATATTCCTCAGAAATCTCTGGAGGGGAGCCCTCAAACAACGTAAGCTTGCTCTCATGGAAGACAGAAAAGATATGAAATGAGGGGGAAGATCCAACTGGTATGAGGTGTGGCCACCTTCATAACAACGCGGCAAGGACCTAATCCTCTTAGGTCCCAGCTTCTTGTATGGCTGCTTGATTGGGATGTTTTTTGCATCCAGCATCACCAGATCTCCTTCTTTGTATGCCAGTCCAACCCATCTCTTACTATCTGCGCCCTCCTTGTAAGCCTGCATGGCCGCGTCTAAATTCGTGCTCACCCCTTTGTGGATCTTCTTGATCAATTTTGCAAAGTCCACCACCGCTTCCACCTTGGACCCACAAGCAGGCTCCATGTTGAAGGCGGGATTGAAGCCATAGTTGGAAAAGAAGGGGGAACAACCAATTGATGCATGTTGCATGTTGTTATAACTAAATTGGGCCATAGGGAGATGAGAAACCCAAATCTGAATGATCTGCGGCGGTGTAACACTACAAGAACTGTTCAAGGCACTGATTCACTCGTTCTGACTGCCCATCCAATTGGGGGTGATAGGCAGTTGAACGGCATGGGCGGATTTGCAGAGCCTTACACAAATCCTCCTAAAAGACAGAGGTAAACTGGGGGCCCTGATCACTAAATATTTCCTGGGGGACCCCATGAAGGGTGAACACATGGGTAATAACACTCTAGCCATCTCCACCGCGGTGACTGTGGTCCAGCAAGGGATAAAGTGGGCGAACTTCATAAAAAGGTCCTCCACCACCTTGATAGCATCATAGCCATCAGAATTAGGTAACTCCACAATGAAATCAACTGATAGGGAAGTCCAAGGGCCCTCAGCCTTTTGGACTGGTACCAACAACCCCGCGAGAGGCTGCCAATTCAGTTTCATTTGGTTGCAGACTAGGCACTCTTTACAGTACCGGCCTACCTGAGTGGCTAATCCCTTCCAATTGTAAGTGCGGCGGATAAGCTTAAGGGTCTTCGCCTTTCATGGATGACCAACAGTGATTCCATCATGATGGTCCCAGATGATTTTCAGGTGAGATGGTCCAGCAGGAACCCATAAGCGCCCCTGGAACCACACCATCTCATCCTTCACGTGATAAACTCTGGCAATATTCTCCTGATTTAAGGCGCTCTTTGCAAGGACCATAGTATATTCAGCTGACAATGGCTGAGAAAGGACCACCTTTCTGAACATACCATATTCCTCCGCATTTTCTAGAGGAGCAAGCGCTGGCTTCTTGGCCAAGGGAGTGGGAAGTGGGGATGCAATATGACCCAGCGGAATCATCAACTGGGTATTGTGCATCTCCACCTCCTTGGAATCAGGAGCTAGGGCAGGGTTGCGGCTTAAGGCGTCCGCCAACCCATTCTCCTTGCCCTTGGTGAACTGATAAGAAAACACAAATTTGGCAAGGGTCTCATGCCACTGGGTTTGCCATGAGGTTAGGACATGAGGTGCACGGTAGTACAGCAAAGCACAGTGGTCTGTACAGACGCGGAAGGGTTGGGATGATCCATGCAAGTGATGACGCCAATAAGTAAGCGCCTCAACCACTTTCAATAACTTCTTGTCATAAATGGCGTAATTTAACTCTGGAAAATACATCTCCCTTGAAAAATATCCCACCAGATGCTCTATTCCATCTTCACCTACTTGTAAAAGGGCTGCTGCTATGGCGAAGTTGGAGGCATCTAAAGCAACAATAAACTCTTTCTTTGGGTCAACATGGCGAAGAACAGAAGTGGACAGCAACGTACACTTTACTGCTTAGAAGGCGTACTCCAAAACGGAAGACCACTGTAGTACTTTTGCCCCACTCGCCTTATACAAAGGCGTGGCAACTTCAGAAAGGTTCAGGGTGAACTTCTTAAGGAACGTACACATCCCCAAAAAACTTCTCAACTCCTTTACTGACGTTGGAGTGGGCCACTCACAAATCGCCTTCTTCTTGTCTGGAGTTATCATGTGTCCTTGGTTAAACACAACGTTGCCCAGAAACGTGACCTAAGACTTAAAGGCTCGCACTTTGATATTTTCAACATAAGGCTGGCTGCCTTTAACCGCTCCACCACCTGCCAAAGGTGACCTGCATGGGATTCCTGATCAGGGGAAAACACTAGGATATCATCCATGTAAGCGACCGTGCATACCCCTAACAGGTCCCCCAACACTATATCAATGCGGCGTTGGAAGATAGCAGGAGCATTCTTAAGCCCAAAGGGCATGACCCAAAACTGGAAGATCCCTTTTTGGGTATGGAATGCGGTCAACCACTCTTGTCCCTTTTTAATATAATTCTGATTGAACGCGTTGAGGCAATCCAACTTGGAGAAGACCTTCGCCTTCTCCACATAACGTGCAATCTGCGAATCCAAAGGGATGGGATGGAGGTCTGGTAAAGTAACGTTGTTAAGGTTACCATAGTCTGCGCAGGGGTGTAAGGTACCATCAGACTTCTCCACAAAGAGTAAGGGGGAGCATACGGGGAGGTACATTGAAAAATAGCACCCTTGGCTAACTGTTCTTTCACCCACACATCCAACGCCTCTTCCTTCTGGACAGTTAAAGGGTAAATAGGAGAAGAGATACACACTAAATCCACCGTGATCTTGAAGTCACAATCAAACTCAGAGTGCTCAGGTAGTGCGTTGGCAGATGCTGCATCAAAAGAGGATTTCAAACCCTCCAAGCAAAAGGTATAGGGATTTCCACTGAGGGCTTCTGCATTGAGGCAAGGATATAAGGGTTATGGTGGGGCCAGTGGGGCAAGTCGCCTGGGGCGTTTTCTTTGGACAAAGGCACAACAAATGTGCGACCATTCTTCATGGTGAGAGACAAGGTATATTCCTTCAGGTTATTTCTAACATCAAACTTCCGCCACCATTCCACACCCAAAATGATAGGGAACAGGAGGTTTTTGATCGCACTGAAGTGATCAGACAAGTGGTATTTGCCAACCTGATAATCCACTTTTCCAATGGTCTTCAGAGTGGGAATACCGTGGGACACCCCTCCTAACCACGTCACCTGGCAAGTAACTCAGCCCAAGGTAGTCGGCTAAGTACTGGTCCATATAGTTTACAGTAGCGCCAGTATCCACCAAAATAGTAGTGGTAAATTTTCCCTAAAAGCGAGGAGAGGGTGGCAGTCAATAGAAAATACCTGGAATGGTCTTTATTTATGGAAGATAAAGACAACACTTCACTAAAGTTCTCATCATCTAACTCAAGCCTGCACACAGAATGGGTTTGGGAATCAAAAAAGGGGTGGTATATCTGGCCACTCTTAATACTGAGGCCAAATACCCCACCATGCCTTCTGCAGGTGCATATACTTGATTATATCTGAAACAAAGTTCCTTCTCCACCTCCTGAGAGCCCCAGATCATGGTAAAGGTCAACCGTGGGTTCTCAGGGGTAATTTGATACACAGAAATAGAGTCCTCATCCAAGCCATATGACCAAACAAAAGGTTCAGAGATAGAGGGCAAGGTTTTGTTATAAAACACAGTTCTAGACGCAAATGACCCTATCCCTGAAACTGTGATGGAATGCCCAACGTTATCCAAGGCCAACACCACCAGGCCCATCTGCGCTGATTTCACTGGCATTGTCTGAATGTGCTGGTGATGGAAAATTCGTTTCTTAGAATGAAATTTAGTAATTTTGGTGGAAAGTTGGGGAATCACAACTTTCAGACATCGAAGTGTCTGACTCCACCAGGTACAAACATGAGGGTGGATACTTTCCAGTTGGAGGCAACCAAAATAACGCTGAGTTGCTCCAACCTTTGGGAAAATGAGGAAACAGCGGTGCGGCTAATAACAGCTGGAGCCCACAGATGACGGCCACTGTTTCCACTTTGGAAAAGTTCCACGTGGAAAAAGTTTGTGCACATAAGAAAAGGTGGTTGGTCATCTAATGTCAGGAGAGTATCTGTAACTCTCCGTTTCCCCATATGGCAGTGCAGAATGCACAGGGCCAACGCCAGGAAACCAGCTGATATAAGGGTAGCTGCTAGTGCCCTGCAGATGGTGCTGGAGCTGGAGCAGCTAACTGCAAAGGTGGTTATCCACAGTGGTAAACCTTCAACTGAAACAACAGGGTGCTGGGAGGGAGCAGTAGGGGGTGGCACAGGTTGGAGGGAACCTGGGCAGCCCAACAGAGCACCAAAAGAAGGTACTATCATTGTTACAATCAGCTGGTTAATATATTGTGAGACCTCCTCAAAGAGGTCCGCACACAGGTTAACTGGAAATAACATAAAAAATGTGCAAAAATTGGGTTTTATTTTAATGAAAAGATTACCAACAAGGAATGTTGGTCAAAGGAAAATATATTTAAGCTTGGATGAGGAAATTGGGGTTATGCTGCAGTGGGCCCAAGCAGCGACTTGCATTAGGGTGATACTTCCATCCAAGTTAGTAAAATAGGCCAAAACTGACTTCACTTGAGTTATCAACTGAAGTTGGATTTGACCCAAGCGCATAATTTCATAGCAGATATGGGTTTTGAACCCTTGTTCCAAAACTAAGCACACCGAACCATCCACCTTAATTTGGTAAATAGTTCATTTTAATGAGAATGCCTTGCTGCAAGGCTGGGCCCTAGGTTCCTCCTCCATGCCAACCTGAGCATACCTGGCCTACACCCAGCGCTGGTCCACGGTATGCTTCAGGTCCAGAAGGGCTTGAAGTTTCACCTTTTGGGATTCTTGGCGCCCAGTCCTGTCTTTAGCATCTACACCCACAATAATGTCATCAGTACATGACATCAGGGGTGGGTTCCTGCTGGACCACTGCGCCTGGAAATCATCCAGGACCATCATGATGGACTCACCATTGGTCACCTGGTAAAGCAAAGATGTTGGAGTTAATATGATGCACATACAATTGGAAGGGCTTACCTGCTCAGTTGGGGCAGTATTGTAAAGAGTTCCTGATCTGCAATAAAATGAAACTCAATTGTCAACCTTTAGCAGATTTATTGGTATCAGCACAAAAGGTGGAAAGGCCCTGGACTTCCCTATCAGTGGATTTCATTGTGGAGTTACCTTTCTCTGATGGTTATGATGTCATCATGGTGATGGTGGACCGTTTTATGAAGTTTGCCCACTTTATACCCTGCAGAACAACAATAACTGCGACTGAGTGGCGAGGCTCTTCGTCACTCATGTGTTTGCGCTCCATGGGGTTCCCCAAGAAGTAATCAGTGACTGGGGACCCCAGTTTACCTCCATCTTTTGGGAATAATTGTGTAAGACTCTTCAGATTTGCCCCTGCCATTCAACTGCCTATCTCCCCCAATCAGATGGGCAACTGAACAAGTGAACCAGTGCTTAGAACAGTTTTTGCAGTGTTACACCGGCACAGATCATTAAGTTTGGGTTTCTCACCTCCCTATGGCCCAATTCAGTTACAACAACACTTTGCATTCTTCTATTGGTTGTTATCCTTTTTTCCAACTATAGCTTTAACCCCGCCTTTAACATGGAGCCCAGATGTGGTTCTAAAGTTGAATCAGTGGTGGACTTTTCTAAGATTATCAAGAAGGTCCACCAGGGGGTTTCCACAAGTTTGGAGGCAGCAATGCAAGTTTATATGGAGAACGCTTATGATAAAGCGCTAAGTTGGTCCAGCGTATAAGGAAGGGAATCTCATGATGCTTGATGCTCATAACATCCCTATCAAGCAGCCATGCAAGAAGCTGGGACCAAAGAAAACTGTTTCTAACCGCGTTGTTAGGAAGGTGGGCCATGTCTCATACCAGCTATATCTTCCCTCTTCATTTTGTATCTTCTCTGTCTTCCATAAGAGCAAATTGACATTGTTTGAGGGCCCCCACCAGAGACTCCTGAGGCCTATCTCGTGGATGGGGCGCCAGAGTAGGAGGTGGATGAAATAGTTGCCTCCTGCCACGTTAAAAGAAGACTAGAGTACCTAGTATCCTGGAAGGGGTTTGACGCTGCAGAGAACAGTTGGGTTCCAGTGCATGACTGTGTGAATGCCCAAGGCCTGATTGAAGCCTTCCATAAGCGTTTCCCCCAAGCTGCTGGATCTCAACCCAAACCAACTGTTGCTGCCATGAAGTTGGCCTCAGCCCACAAGAACTTTTCCATTGCATAAGCCCTTGGAGGGGGGTTGAGCCCCATTGGGAGAAGAGGGTAATGTCATGGTTAAATAAAACCATAGTGGGGAATGACCCAAAAGATATGGCTGGGCGACAGGAGGCCCAGAAGGTGAAGCTTTAGGCCCTCCCTGACCTCAGGCACACACTAGACCAACGCTGGGTACAAGCCAAGTATGCCCAGGCTGGTACTAGTGAGGTGCCTAATGCCCATCCCCTTATGTCAGCCCAGGCGTTAAAATGGATGGTTTACACAATTAATGTGGACAGTTTGATTCATTTAGTTGAGGAACAGGGTTTCAAACCCATTCCATTTATAAAATCATGTGTTCAGGTCAGATCCGACTTCAATCAATTACTTGAGTGAAGTCAGTTAGGGTGTTTTATACCAAAATAGGTGGTAGTGTTTGCCTATTGGTGGATTGGTGCTTGGGACCACTTTGGCAGACCCCAAATTCCCCCAATGAAGTATAATTATGTTTTCCACAACCAACCTTCCTTGTTGGTTGACTTCCCAATAAACATTTTCCCATTTTACATTCTAATTATAATTTTTCAAATGATCCTGTGCATAAACATCTTTGAGGAAGTCTTGCGCTCCATTAACCTTGCCATTTTCAATATGATCAAGCTATCCCCTAGTGCACCATTGGTTCTCCCAGGTTCCCTTTAACCTGTGTCGCTTACCCCCTTCCTCATTGTGCACCGCATCAATTTTGATGGGTTGTTTATAATAATCATTGCACTTATCTGCCTAAGTTGTTATTGCTCCAGCACCCTCTGCTGGGCTCTAATAACTTTCTTCCTAACGGCTAGTTCCCTGGTGTTGGCCTTGTGCACCGTGCACTACCATGCTGGGAACAGGAGAGTTATAGACACTCTCCTGACAATAACCATCAGAAACAGGTAATTCCAGAAATGAAATCCACCAATATGGAAGTTCATTACCATTCATCCTTTTAAACTGGTACCAACAACCCTACTAGTTTTTGTTGATTTGGTTTCACTTGGTTGCAGACCAGGCACTCTTTACAATACCTGCCCATCTGAGTTTCTAACCCTTTTCAATTGTATGTGCGTCATATTAACTCCAACATCTTTGCTTTACCAGGATGACTAACGGTGATTCCATCATGATGGTCCTGGATAATTTCTAGGCAAAGTGGTCCAGCAGGAACCCATAGGCGCCCCTGAAACCACACCATCTCATCCTTCACGTGGTAACCACTAGTAATATCCTCCTGATTCAATGCCCTCTTTGCTAGGACCATAGTACATTTTTCTGAAAAAGTCTGTGAAAAGACTACTTTTCTGAACATACCATATTCATCTACATTTTCAAGAGAAGCAAGAGCTGTCCCTTGAGCTGAGGGAGAGAGAAGTTGAGACACAATCTTACTCAGAAGAATCATCAAATGGGTACTATGTACCTCTACCTCCTTAGGATTGGAAGTTAGTGCAGGTTTTCAGCTTAAAGCATCCGCCAAACCATTCTCCTTGCTCTTTATAAACTCATAGATAAACACAAATTGGACTAGGGTCTCATGCCAGCAGGCTTGCCATGTTGTCAAGACATGAGGTGCATGGTAGTACAGTAAGGCATGGTGATCTGTACATATGCGGAAAGGTTGGGATGATCCATGCAAGTGATGATGCCAATAAGTCAGCGCCTCAACCACTGCCAATAACTCTCTATCATATATGGCATTATTCAACTCTTGCAGAGACATTTTTCTGGAAAAACATCCCACTGGATACTATATTCCATCTTCACCTACCTGCAATAAGGCTGCTGCTATGGCAAAGTTGTAGGTATCAGTACCCACAATGAACTCATTCTGGATCCACATGGTAAAGGATGGACGTGGATAACAGGGTGCATCTTTTAGCTTGTAAGGCATCCTGCAAAATGGGGGACCACTATAGCACTTTAGCCTCACTCGCCTTATATAAAGACACCACCACCTCATAAAGATTTGGCATAAATTTTTTAAAGAATGTACACGTCCCCAAAAAACTCCTCAATTCCTTGACTTAAGTTATAATTGGCCAAACACAAATCGCATTCTCCTTGTATGGAGTTATCATGTAGCCTTGGTCAAAAACAACGTTGCCTAGGAAGGTGACCTGGGACTTGAAGAATTTGCATTTACTAATTTTTTTGTAAGGTCAGCTGCCCTCAAACGCTCCACCACCTGCCAAAGGATTACTTCATGTAACTTATTATTGGGGGAAAACACCAAAATATTATTCATGTAAGCTACCACACATACCCTAGCAGGTCCCTCAAAGCCACATCAATATGGCATTCAAAGATATCAGGGGCATTTTTAAGCCCAAAGGGCATGACCCAAAACTAGAAAATACCTTTTCTGGTATGGGATGCGGTAATTACTCCTGACCCTTCTTGATCCAGATCTGATTGAATGCGTTTAATTGACCCAGTTTGGAGAAGACTTTCGCCTTCTCCACATAACGTGCAATCTGGGAATCTAAAGGAATGGGATGGAGGTCTGTTACAGTAACGTTGTTAAGGTTACCATAGTCTACGCAGGGGTGTAAGGTACCATCAGACTTCTCCACAAAGAGAAGTGGGGAGCAAACAGGGGAGGTACGCTGAAAGATGGCACCTTTAGCCAACTGCTCCTTCACCCATACATCAAAATCCTCTTCCTCCTGGACAGTTAATGGGTATATGGGGAAAGAAATACACACCAAATCCATAGTGAGTTTGAATTTACATTTAAACTCGGAATTTTCTGGTAGCATACTATATGAAGCTGCATCAAAAGAAGGTGGCAACTCCTCCAAACAGGGAGGTAAGGAAAGTCCCACGGTGGGCTTCAGCAAAGGGGGTAAGATATGGACTGGGAACATTGAGCCAATGGGGTAATTTTTCTTGGGCGTTATCCTCAGACAAAGGAACAATCAACTGGTGACTGTTTGTCAAAGACAAGGATAAAGTGTTTTTTTCAAATTAGCCCTGACGTCAAACTTCCGCCACCACTCAACATCCAAAGTATTAAATACAAGAGGTTATGATTTTTTGGAAGTGGTTAACCAAATGATAGTTGCCAACTTGATAGTCCACCAACCCCTGAATTCTCAGCGTGGGAATACCTTGGGAAGCCCCCCTAACCATACCACCCACCAAGTAACTTAGCTCAGGATAGTCAGCTAGGTCTTAGTTAATAAATTTTTAGTGGCTCATGTATCCATCAAAATATTTGTGATGAATTTTTTAAAGAAGATGAAAGGGCATTATTCAACAAAAAATATCCAGAACGGTCTTTATTTATAGCAGACAACACCAACACATAACATAAAAATCTTCTTCAGGCATAAGCATGCCTCCAGGATATGTTTTCATATCATAGATGTAGAGGGATAGTTGACCACTCTCACTACTTTGGTCACATATTCCACCATATAATAGCAATTGCATAAAAAATTTTATATTGAAGTATTAGCTCTTTTTCAACCTCATGTGTTCAGCGGTGAATTATGGTAGTGGTCAAGTGCAGGTTCTCTGGGATTATTTGGTATAGTGTAATTAAATCCATCCATAGCCATAAGAAAAGATATTGTGCTCATTTTTTATATGGAAACATCATTTTAAAATGTGTTTTGGGCTGTGAACAACCCCATACCCATTTTGGTGGCAAGTTGTGCATCATTATACAAGGCCATCACCACCAGACCCTTTGTTGATGAACTCACCTGCATCATTGGAACGCAGTGCTGATAAAAAATAATTTTATAATACTGGTTTTATTGATTTCAGGGGAAAGTTGGGGAATCATGACCCTTGGATCATGATTTGTTCAAATCCACCAGGTATGAGCAAGAAGGGTGGGTATTTTCCAGTTGGAGGTATCAAGAATAACGCTGAGATGCTCCAACCATCAGCAAAATGAGAAAAAGGTGGTGAGCCCCTATTGAGAAATTAACCGGATGAATTCCTCCCAATAATATCAGAATAATGATGTTGGTTAGTTGGGTGTGATTACTGGATGAATGTCTAGTTTAAATTTTATTTGTTATGGTAGAATATATTAATTTTTTAGGTTTAGTGGATCCTTAGTTCAGCGCCAACTCTGAAATTGTGGGTGAGTATGTGGTTTTCTGACAGAAACCTGACATATTTGTATCAACCATCTGATGACAATTTTGTAAACCTGAATATGAGTTTGGCGGAATATTATCCCTGCACCAACTGCCACTAAAAATGATTGTGGTATTTTTTGGTGGAAAGCTGAAGTATTTTTAGCACTAGTTGATCCCAACCTAATGGGGGGATACACTGATTTGAAAGCTGAAGTATTATCAATCATTTAAATATAAATTTGCTGCCTAAATTTGGAGTGTGGTAACTTATGCTAAGGATGCTTAAAGTTATTATTATATTATTAATTTATATACAATCAACTGATGACTCATGCTGAGGATAGGTCAGACTAATCTAATATTTGGTGAATCAGATGAGCAGATTAGGAGGGAATTGTTACCACAAATGGCAGGTAATTTATTATAGTTCCAGCTTGGATGGATGAGGGTTTTCATAGGCTTAGTAGCCTAGAGTATAAATAGTTGTTCTTCCCTCCAAATAGAAGTCTCTCTTGACTATATTTGTTTTAATTTATAGTAGTTCATCAGCTAGATTAAGATAATTAGGGACTGGAGATCCCTGAAGTTAGCATGAGGTGATGCACCTGGAGTGGCTGACACTGCCAGCTCCTATACCTCAGCCCTATGCAGAACAGGTGGAAACTTGGTCAACTGGCCACTGTGATGTTCTGAATGGCCATCAGCCCTGCGGGGTGCAGCGTGGGAGTGCCTTGGCCACCCAGGATGGGGGCAGGACTTGCCAGGGCACACCACGGACCCTGGAGCTAAGGTGAAGTCATTGGTCTTCTGTGTTGGTTGGTTGGATGTGAACTAATAGGGGGTTGGTATGCCTATGAAGGCAAAACGGCAAAGGGTCAACCAGTCTTTACACTGGTTGGCCTGGCACAATAGTGGAGCCCACTGCTCATAAAGGTGATTTTCTGACAGCCCCACTGCAGCCATAACCAACAGCTGGCACACTTAATTTGCACTTTGTGACAGTCCCACATGGATAATTCTGGTGCACATAAAAAAATAGGTTGATTGTCTAATGTCAGGAGAGTGTCTATAACTCTCCAGTTCCAGTGAGTGGTGCATAGTGTATAGCCTCAACGCCAGGGAACTAGTTGTTAGTACTATGATGAGCATAGCCCTGCAGATGATGCTGTAGCTAAAGTAACATAAGGTAAAGATGTTTAATGTGGTATAGATAAAGAGGTATCAAACAAACAACAAGGCTTGAGTGAACCCCAAAGTGGAGTCCATATTAAAGTGGCAATCTTGGCTGGAGTGCAAAGGTGCCTCAGTCTGGAGGAACCAGGGCAGCCCAGCGGTTCTCCAGATGTGATAGTAAAATCTGTGCAAATAAAATGACTAATGTTGCTAGAGACCTCCTCAAAGAGGTCAGCGCAAAGATTCACCCAAGTTAACATAAAAAACATAAACTAATGAGGGGATTTATTAATGAGTAAGATGAGAAATGAGGAAGATTGGTCTTAAAGAATCATAATTAAACAATTTTGGGGGAATCATCAATTGGTTGGAGTGGTGCTAAGCCCAGATGCATCAATAAGTTCACGCTCCTATTGGGTGGGGTACTATAGCTAGAGATTGACTGAACTTGAGTTATCAATTGAAGGAAAGGCTGACCTGAGTTGGAAATTTCAAATGTTGAATGGGTTACAAACCCCATCTTCCTAACAATTGAACCAAACTGTCATGGTTAATAAATTAACTAGTTTTTTTAATACCAATGCTGTAACATGGGGCTGGGCATCATGCATTTCACCTGGAATAGCCTGGGCATATCTGGCCTGTGCCCAGCATTAGTCCAAGGTGTGCTTTAGGTTATGAAGGTCCTGCAGCTTGACCTTCTGGGACTCCTGATGCCCAGCCTTGTCTTGGCAGTTGGTTCCCTCAATTAAGTCATGTAAACATGACACAGGTGTAGAAACGACACCTTCATTAATTGATTTTTCACTGAGAGTATATTCTTAGGGAATAGAGTTGATTTCATCTCCATTAATATCCTGATATCTGATACTTTCTTAAAGAGGGCATGAATCTGCTTGTTCACCTTAGATGGTGGTTCAACTTTATAAAGCTTAGGTATGTCCTTGGTGTCTAAGTCCACTAATTCAAGGTTTTGCCCTTTTGGGGGTTGAACTCTGGGTTCTTGGTGTTGGCGGTTCACAAGTTGAGTATATATCTGACAGAAATGGATATCTTGATTGAAAAGGTATAATGAATCATTAATATTACATCCGAATAAGGGTTCTTAATTAGTATCTAAGAATCAGGTAATGAGTTGCTGGTCTAATTTCTCATAATGTCAATATGCAAATTGATCATAGAATTCTATTAATTTTTGAAATTGGCTAAAAATTTGCTTATGCTGCTGAAATCTTAAAGATATAATTGATGGAATTCTTTGTGAAGCTGGGGTGAGGAGAAATATAATTTCTCTTTGCATGGGTTTAATAATCTTTTCAAGGCTCAAAAGATAAGTAAGCACTGTGCTATTTATATGCTGGGCCAGTGAGGAGACTAGCCAATTCTCAAAATCATTGTTGGGAGCTCAAACTATAGTTGTCTCCACAGGTGTTGTAGTTATTCAACCATTCATTAATATAGATTATGGTCAAAATTCTCTAGGTTCTGCTTAGCCCAGGTTCTCATACTAAATGGCATTCACTTGTTCTATGGAGAAGGTGCTAAAAGGTTCTAGAGTATTGTCCTGTTAGGATTGATATTCTGTTATAAAGAATTTGGAATCCTAGTTTTATTATGAGGGGTAGTGTTACTGGCACCAGATAAGTCACAAAGTTGGACATTGTTAGTTTCCATCATTGTTGAGTAGTAATAGAAAATATGCTCAAATATTGTTAGAAGGGCAGTCAGGATAAACCCAGTAATTGAAGTTCATCAAAATAAAAATCATGCTGAATATATAGCTTTATTATAGAAATGATCACATTTCTACCTGATCACTTATAAAATTGGGTAAAAGAAAATTTTTAAGAGAATAAGATAATTTTAGATCAAAGCAAATTTTTTGCAAAGCTTTTGCACATAGACCTTGGCAATCCAGAATTCTCCTGTCTTTATGACATCATTGCAAAGCATGAGTGATATCACCATAGTATATAACAAGCATTATCAGCTTTATTCAAATTATAAAGTTTCTAGATAGAATGGAAGTTTATATATGAACATTTATAATATCTGATTAAACATGGTCTGAATTGAAAGAGTATATTATCACTTTAGTGACAAGCAACTTGATAAATTTAAATAGAAATTGGGGTGATGATTGTGTAATTATCCTTCAATGTAGCTATCATATTTGTTTTATTTTTTTATTTAACTGAGGTAAGCTGACCAGGGGACAGACATTACCAAATATATGTGAAACTAAGAGAATAACTAAGAAATATAAAAATTGGGCACCCCAGGGTACTCAAGTTACCCCTGTTGCCAGCGGGACTGCCATGTATGGGGGGGGGTTGGTGCACTACTCTGAGGGGGTTTCCCCTGCTATGAAGCAGGTGTGAAGGAAAGGGTCTGTGTGGAGGAACCAGAGTGGGAACCATGATTCTATGAGCGCTTTTTGTCTTAGTCTCATATATCCATAGAGCCAGGCTTGGAAGTGCTCTAGTAAGTGGACATGGAATCTGTTAATAATCCCATGAATGGTTGGGACTGTGCCCTTGAACGCATCTAATGCAATTGTGTGTATTGTCCACATTGCAATGGATATTATTAGGGAGCGGAGGGTAGATGGGGTTAGTGACTTGATCTGGAGCGCAAAGATACTCTTTGATATCGAGAATTCCCATTCATTTTGAATCTTGAGCAGGCGTGCGACTTCCTGCCATATAGCTTTGGTTGGGGGGCATGTTTCTAGGCGGTGATGTAGGGATCCCTCCCCTCCACATACTGTACATGTTTTGTGGAGGGAGTTGGAGCGGTCCGCCATCCTATAGGTCCTTCTCAAACAGTGCCAGGCGTTTGCTCTTATCCTTGGTTGTAGGAGTGGGTGGTGTGTCATTTTCCACAATGCTTTCTGTGTGGTTAAATCATAGGGAATGTCCAGCATATCTAGGTATTCTATCCTAGCTATGCTTGGGGTTGTTGTGAGCATATCCCTCTGGGGGTGGTTTTCTGGGTTTCTTAATTTGAATTGGGGGCTGGGTCATCCCCTTCCCTGTATAGTACCCATGTTCTCTATGGTCCAGCCCATACAGCGGATAGTTCAGAGGATATGTTTGAAATGAGGGGAGGTTCCATGTGGACCCGTTGCAGTAGGGTGCTTGGCAAGGTATGAAAGTAGTCTGGGTGGACTATGTGGGTTGGTTAATTTGAGCGCCTGTGCAAAGTTAGTCCTTGCTGCTCTGGATCAATGTTGTTGCGGGAGGTCTGGAGCAAGGATTTCCTTTATCCAGGTACCTAGGATTTAATTGGCGTGGCTCTCAAAATCTTTTAGTCCCATGCCTCCGCTTGAGTGTGGGCCAAATAGTGTTTCCATCTGTATAGGAGGGTGAGAGCCAGGCCACAGCCAGCCCTGGATAAGCGCGTGAATTGAGGTTATAAAGGTAGGTGAGAAGGCTATCGCATGGGCCTGGTATCACAGTATTGGGAGGATGAGCGAGTTAGCAACTGTAACTCGTCCTGTTAGTCCTGGGGTTCTTCCCTTGAGGGAGGCGACGCGTTTGGATACCCGTTGTAACAGGTTGCTTTCCATTGTCTCACCAGCATATCCCCCTGATTCTAGCCAGATTCCAAGGTGTCGTACAGGAGTGGTGGTGGGAGGTGTTGCAAAGGGTGATATAATTGGGTTTTTTCTTTGAGTGTTGGTGTGAGGTTCTGATGTTGTGGCCCAATTGTTTGTGTATTTGCCTAAGAGGATGATTTCTGTCTTCCTTTTGTTGAGGATGCATTGCTCACCTTGGGTATTCCTCTAGAGTGTGTTCCAGCTGTCAGGCATCTTCATTGTTTGCTATACCTGCTACGCAGTCATCTGCAAAGGCCAGTATCTTGACTGTTGGCTGTCCTTGTGCAGTTATCCCCATGAGATGTGAGTCAGTTACTCAGAGGAGTGGGTCAAAGCTGAAATTGTATAGCAGTGGGCTGAGGGGATCCCCTTGTTTGAGCCCTCTGTGTGGTTTAATCTTTTTTTTAGTACTAGATGGTCCCAATGTGTGGTTTAATCTTGTTTGTTAGGAATCCAGGGCCGCATACAGCCATGGTTGCAGATTCTGTTAGGAGCATCGCCCATTTTATGAATCTTGGTGGGAGTTTGAAGACATGTAGACATTCTTTTAGGTATGGCCAGCTAACACGGTCATACGCCTTTTCCTGATCCAAGAAGACCAGGGCACCAGTTGCCTTGGATTGGCAAATGTTTGCAACAGGGTGTATGTTGTTCAAGATTGATCGCCCTGGTATAAACCCAAACTGGTTGGGTGATAGGGCGTCAGATGCAATTGCGCCTAATCTGGCTGCTAGAATTTTTGTTAAAATTTTTGTGTCAGTGTTGGAGAGTGCAATTGGGCACCAGTGAGCCTGGTCCAACTTGTCACCCTTTTTATACAAGGTTATAATGTAGGATTCATGGCCTCCTGGTAATAGGCGTTTTTCCAACAAACTCTGGTTCATTGACGCCAATAGGAGGGGGCAATTTGTTGAAAATATTTTTTGTAAAATTCGTAGGGTATCCCATCAGGCCCTGGGCATTTCCTATGTGGTGCACCGCGAATTGTTTCCCAAAGCTCCTCCCGTGTGATAAGAGATAGTATATTGTAATTTGGTGGTGTACTTTGTATCTTGGCAGTTTGAATAAATTCTTTAATTTTTTGTGGATCTTTTGTCATATCACAATATAATTTGGTGTAATAGCGGTGTACTTCCGCCTTGACCTCCTCAGGTTCAGTTGCCACAGTGCCATGGGTCTTGCGGACCTGTGTGCATGTGGGCTGGTTTCTGTAGGAGTGGAATTGGTGGAAAAAGTATGTCAAACAGGTTTCACCTTCCTTTGTAAATTACCTTTGTTCAATACTTTGATTCTGTGTTGATGTTCAAATATGAGATTGTTAAGTTGGGCTGAAATTTCTGCCCATTTGCATCCCCAATTAGGGCTATAGCCAGATCTCAGAGTATTTATTTCCAGGTGGTCTAGTTCTGCCAAGGTACACTTAATTTGTGGCTGTGTCCGCGGTGTACTTGCGTGATGCAATATGTCAGGTTTTGTTGATTAAATTTTTTTGAAATTTTCCCATGTTCCAATGGGATCTGAAGTGAATGGAGTTGTGAATTCTGGGTTTGTAGCCTTGTTTTCAACCCAGTCAGAAATCTCAGGCAATCTTATATTTTCTGGGTGAAGCTTTCTCCAAGGTGACACCTGTGTGTGGGATTGGGTTGGCGCTAATGGCACCATAACTAATTGGTGATCAAAAAAATTGATCTTTTTTGTTGTAAATTTGGAGATTCTTGAGTGGTGGGATTGTGGGATGAGGATGTGGTCAATACGACTCATTGATATGAGCAGTCCCTCACATATGTTGGGTCTTGTCATATGGGGAAGAATTGGTGAATTGGGAGGAAGAGCATCCTGTAAGCCAAGAGATGCCTTCATTGTGCGATATTCAATGTGTCCAGGTGGGTATCCTCTGGGATTAAGCCATCGATCTGTATTGGGGCTATCCCAGCAGTTGAAATCGCCTAACATGATGTATCTAGTGAGAGGGTGAGGGTAGAAATTTTTTTCAAAAAAATTTTTTCTCTCAGTTGCAGTGCATGGTGCATAGATACATGCTAATGAAATTATTTCATCTTGGCATGTGATTGTTGCTACCAGGACTCAACTGTGCAAGTGTGATGATGAATTTGTAATTTTAAGTTTTTTGTTGTTTTGGACTATCACCCCACAGTGAGATGTCCATAATGATTGTGATGGTGCGACTCTGGTTGACCAGGATTCTTCTTCCCCTTATAGGCAGTGGGTTTCTTGGATGGCCAAGGTGTCTACAAGAGGTTTTTGCAGGAATGCCAGCTTTTTGGATTGGGACATATGAGCCCTGGCTCCCACAATATTTAACATCCCTATTGACACTGAGGTGCCCGTGGCACCTTGAGCAGTTGGGAGAACCCTCTGGTCCTATCCCACCGCGGCTCATTTGGCCATGCTCCACATCTGTACTCCAACTCTTTCACTGCCATTGTTGGCTCCTTGATCTGACCCAATGATTCAAGGGAATTGCAGTTTTTTGCATTTGCATCAACTTTTCCTGCATAGGTCTCATGTTGATTTGATGCAGGTTGTTGATTGGATTTTATATTTTTGAGGTTCAACTTTGTTGCATTGTGCACCGCATTTTCACCCAAATTGTGGTTGCATTGTTCCTCAGTATGTGCATGACTGATGACTCTTTGTGGCTCAGTCTGGTTACTGTGAAAATTTTTGACCTGGGCATATTGTTCTGTTTGGTTGGTTCGGTGAATATCTGAAATATCCTCCTGAATTTGTCCATGGTTAATGGCGGATTCCACGTGTGCTGCCACTTCAGCTGCTGCTCTCTTGTGGGCTTTTTGTGCTGCTTTATGCTGTTTACTTGTAACTGGGTCCATGATGGAGTATAGTCCATCTTCACCCCAGAGGAATGGGTGGTGGCCATCAGTCATTTTGGAAAAGTTTTCATTATCTTCATCCATAGCTTCTTCACAAAAATCATTTTCATTAAGCCCTCTTTTACAGGGCATGCATGTTCCTTGTGGACCAGTGAGCCACAGTGGTTGCAAATGGGTGGTGCGCGTTCTGGTGTAACTTTGGAATGCAGCTGACTGGCCCCATCTGCAAAGTGAAATTCTGCTGCACAGGGAATTCTGGATAAATCCTCTTCCACTTCTGGGAAGGGGTTGATTACAGCGATAGCTTTGCCCATGCACAGGTTAGGCATTAAGTGAAATCGCTGTTATTCAAGTTGTTGGATTTCTCCGTAGGCCACAAGACCTTTGTGGAGCTCCTCCTCAATTACCTTATGAGGAAGGTTGGTGAGGAGCAAGTCAAAGGAGATGAACAAAGTTTTTGCTTTGTTCCATCTGGTGCGCACAGTGCGCACAATTTTTTGCCCTCAGGGAGGGCAATTTCCACGCAGATTTTTGCTGTGGCATCGGCTTCATCAGCTGTTTCAAAACCAATATTGATCCAGCTGCGGCCCATGTTGTTGGTGGCTACATACACCGCGTGAGGGAAAAGTGAGGGCTGTGCCTCACATTTTTTCTCCCAGGGTTGGTGACTCATCCCCAAGGAAGAGTCTGATCCCATGTTCCACCTTTGACAAAGGTTTGTTGAATTGAATGTACATGTATTGCGCGTGCTTTACAGTAAATACCATAAACCCAGATGGTGTCTGAGTTTGCAATTTCTTTGCAGATTGGGTTCCTGGTCCCCCTCCAGGGCGTTTCTTGCCCTTAGTTGCACCGTTAAGCACACTGCTTGCCATGATACTCACCCATGTTGTAATATTTTTGTTATTAAAGTCGCCCATCTTTCCTGTGTGTGATTATCCAAATTTGCTGTTCAAATCAAATCATAGTAACTAAAGTGATTGTTATGAGAAAGAAAAATCATCATATTTGTTTTAAATATACAAATCTATTTCTTTTCACAATAAAAAGAGTTAATAATATGATTATTATTAGCTGTAACTGGCCACGCGTTGCTGTGGCTCAGTCTGGTTAAATGGAAAAGAAGAAAGAAAGATAAAGCATATGTTTCATAGGTTGGGACCACCTAGTGCTAAAAAAAGAGAAAGCTTACACTTATAATAGAAAAATTTACCTGGCGTTGCTCAGGTTTATTTATAAGCTCACACTGACATAGCCTATTTGCTGTGCAGCACTAATCTCAAGCTGCTCAGACTAACAGCTTTGCTATTGCCCTTGTGTCAGGCAAACAGCAAGTAATAATTAGACTTTCCTGCCAGCCAAGGTGCTAGAGCACCCAAATGGCAAACCAGAATACCCAAGGCACTGCTTCTGGTATGACAAATATGAAACTGGAAAGGAGTTTCACCAATATTTGCTGATGAGCCAAAATTTTGTACAGGACAAAATAGAATACCAGATGAACATGGCTTTAACCTTGAGGGATATGAGAGTGTCAGCAGCTAGGGCGGTTCATTTTTCAACATATAAAAACTAAATTTTTGGGGACAGTTTTTAATGGAAAATTAAAGTAAAAAAAAATTGACCAACAAATTTCTCAGTGCAATGCAACTAATTAAATAGTAGTTGATTTAGAGGGGAAACAAGCAGGGATTGAGTCCTGAAAGTTTGACCTAACTGGTAAATTGTTCAGGAATGGGAAACAGATAATTTAACTGGGAACTGACATCAAAGAATTCAGTGGCAGGCTGAGTCGCTGTTGGTTCAACCTTGAACATCCAAACTGAGGCTTGACTGCATTTCTGATGGTTGGCACAATGGTTTTTATCCCAACAAGCAGCAGGAATCCCCCAAGGCCACCCCACATAGGGGTGGGCCCATTTGGTTGGGAATGGGTTCAGGACGTCCAACCCACCCATGCTCAGTTGCCAAGCCATTTGTTTGGTCAGTGGCATTGCATCAGGCGCAAGGCCCAATGTGCCAGCGGGGAGCTTCAAACCCTTATTGATGGTGTCTAATGCTGTTACCTGCCCATTGGGAATGATCCCCAACAATTTTGGGAGGGGGGTGTTTTTTTCAATTGTCATGTTAACTGAATTGCAAGTGTCAGGCGTTCCAGCCAATAGATTGGTCTTCATACCTTTTTGACCATTTGAAATCTGAGCATTGGGCTGATTGCCACTCTAATTAGTTAGTATCAATTTCATTTAGGTGATCTTGGTGCAGATTTCACTGATTCCCCATAGCAGTTCTGCCAAGGTGAGTGTGGGTACTGGAAGCGGGATCTGAAGTGGGAGAGCTGTTACCCAGTGCTTGTCTATAACGTGTGCAATATCACCCTGAGTAAAGAGGGGTACAGCCATCCTCTTTGGTGCCTTCTTTCTTGGGAATGGGAAAATGGCCCAATCAATGCCCAGAGGATGTTCCCCAGGACTTACACCTTGTGGCTGATGAGCTAATCTTAACTTTACTTAACACATTCATTTCTATGTCACCCAAACATGGGTAATGGGTATGCTTCCATGGGGACCCCATCACCCAAATATGAGTGATGGGGCAATAAACATGTTAACAAACAATTTGTAGGGTTAGCATTGCTATTAGCAAACATTAGGTATGATGTCTTAAATGAAATTGAAGTGGTAAAAGACCACCCAAAACCACCATTGGAGCTTAAAAGAATTATATAAGAAAAAGGTGCAAAAAATGAAGTTCCTAGTTATGTGGATAGAGATTTAATACAAAATGGAAAAAATAAAAATTTCACATTGTATTATACTTTTTATTGATTTATATTTATAATAAATTATATATTACAGTGTATTGTAGTATTTGTTAAAATAGTTCAAACACATTTGCGGTGATATTGGACAATTGGGACAATAGGGTATAGTATTAATATTTTTTCCTGCTTCCTAGAATTTGACAATTTGGTGATAGTTACATTTGGGCCCCTTGAGAAACTCAATTGAATCATGCTTGGCGATGAACATGTTAATCTACTTAAACCTCAAACCTGATTTTTATTTTTTTACTTAGTTTTGGGTGAGCAATTTAGTGAATTATTTGATAATATTTCCCAATTCTCACCCACTCACCCAAGTAGATTAATCTATCAGATTTGATTACTTTCAGGTGTGCAATTTGGTAAATTATGAGATAATATTTTTTCAATTCTCACCCACTCACCCAAATAGATTGAACCTATCATACTCTAAGGTTTTAGATGTCAGTCAGTAAGTACATAGTATGTCTTATTATTTTACTACTTCCACTATTAGGGATTAAGGGAAAGAGGCGGTTAAGTAAATTAGGTATTGTATTTTTTATTAAGGTATGTTAGGTTGGGTTTAGGCTAACCATTTTATAGGTGGAGATTGGGTTGACATCCTTGCTTTGGGAAGTGGGCTGGGTTCTGAGGTATATTTATGAATGGTCAGTTCTGTTCCAAGAAATATAATATTAGATTCTTGTTCCTTAGGCAGAAGTGAGTTTCCTGATGGTTTTCATCACACTCCCCTCCTTAAACAAGTTTATAGAAAAACTTGAGGTGGCGTCCCAATACATGTGTCATGATAATTGTCTCATTTAAGTGTGAAAGTGTATATGAGCCTTTGCCAGTGATTTTAGCAATCTTAAACGGGCCTTGCCATTTTGGCATAAATTTTCCTAAGTGAGATTTGAGTACATCATTTTTAAACATGAGGATTGTATCTCCTACTGAAAAATGGGTTGATTCTGCATTGGCTTTTTGTGCCTGTGCCATCATAGCCTTTACCTGGGCATTAATTTCTTTGGTCACTTGATTATGAGTGGTTACAAAAAAATCTTCTTGATTCTCTTTGTTCACTCTTGATTGCAGTTTGAAAGGTATAAACTTTATACCAAATAAGACTTCATAAGGGGTATGTTAGGTTGTGCAATGTATTTTTGTCTGATGAGCCCAAAATATATCTGGGATTGTGTGGTCCCATACAGTGGGGTTAGATACTGTATATTGGGATAATGATTCTATCAACGTCTTGTTAAAGTGTTCAGTTTGGCCATTGCAGCATGGGTTGTAGGCTGTAGTAAGGATATGTGAGGTTCCCACATTTTTGAGAAATTAATTTACCATGCTATTGTTGAGGTGGGTCCCACAATCTGTAAGGATGCAATAAGGTGGGCCAAATACTACAAAGATGTGGTTGAAAAGAAACTCTGCAAGTGTTTGAGCATCCACTTTTTTGGTGGCAATAGCTACAGGTTATTTAGAAAAATATTCTGAGGCCACTAGAATATATTGATTCCCACACTTTGATACTGGTGATATAGGTCCTTTTTAATTAGTCCCCACATTTCAAATAGGCCATCTGTAGTAATAGGCTATTGAATCTGGTTATCCATATGTGTTTTATCAAATATCTAACATGGGTAACACGTTTATTCACTCACAACAGTCTGCATAAGCATTTGGCCACCAATATGAGCATCTGAGTCATTCTAACATGACAGCACATCCAAAATGTACCATTTTAACATGATTTAAGCTAATACAGTTTTGGCATTGACCAATCAATGGAACTTGTTGCAGTTCATCTCCGTTTTGGTGGTATAAGGTTCCATTAGTGACTAGTTATTTTTGGCAAGCTGCTAAAATTTTGCTTTGTCCTTGATAGTTGAAGAGATTTTAAATGAAGTTAGAAATTTCCAAATATCCACTAGTTCAGGTTCTAGGTCCAGTAGAAACATTGCTAAATATTCTTTAGTATTCTTGACTGGAATTCAATATAAGGCATATGCTAAAACGTTTTTTCCTAAAATATGAATTATATTAAAGTTGAATTCCATTAGTTCATAAATCCATTGGTGTCACAGCTAGTGACATATTTCCTGGAATTAACCGTCCATCTAAAGCCAAGTCCAACAAGCCCTTGGAGCAGAGACCAGAACCACTAAGGGTCACCGATGACCTATCTAAGGTCATTGACAAAAAATGGGTTTTAGTTTTGCTAGCCAGAGCTGAGGAAAACGGCTTATTTAAGGCAAAAATTCAGGTGGGAATCAAACTTAAAAGTCAGAAAATTACAAGATATAAGGTTATGAAATCTGGCCAAATTTACAAAATTTTGATTTTGTTGAAGAAAGGTGAATTTGTAGCTCATATCAGATTCCAATCACCACTGGAATCTTTGTGAAGCAACCCCTATAAATTAAGTCCCAATATTAGAAAGGTTTTTTTTTTCTCAGATATTCTGATCACCCTAATAAAGTCTAGGAATTTTGGGCCAATTTCCTGTATAACTTTTTTTTCAGCAAAAAAATATACCTCTCCAAAGATATGTGATGGCTGGAGTTTTTTTTTCCGCTCTGGTTTGCACCCCCTGCTGTATGTGAGTCCTCCACCCACTCTGCCATGTATTCCACCAGATCTTCCTCCTCCTATTTTTCTGGCCTTTGCCTTAGATCTTACTCCACCCTTTCCAGCTCCCAGGTCCTCTTGTCCCTGATGGTTGTGTCCAGTTTGGTGTGCGTTTTGCTCTAAAGATTTATATGGGAACACAATACTGACTGTTTAGGACGTCTCTTCATTTTGTTTGGTCACTTATCCTTGTTGTATCACCTTTGGCCTGTGTCTTTCCCTCCAGAAACCTCCTGCGCTCCAGTTTCCCTGACATTATCTGAGAAAAGCCTGGATTTTTTTGTGAACTTCTTCTACTGTTGGGTGGCTAAAGTTAGTCCAATCCTCTCAGAGTTGTCACTGTCAAGAGAGTGTCTGTAACTCTCTTGTTCTCAGCAAGGTGATGTGGGATGCAAACCCACATTGCTAGGGAACTAGCCATTAAGAAAAAAGGTAAGAAGACACCTCAAACGGTGCCTGTGCCAAAGGTACCCCAGGCCAGGGTGTATAATGCAACATATAAGACCAGGTAAGATAGAACATAACAACTGGAGTGGACCCCTGAGGGGAGTCCATAATCAAGTGTAACTTGGCGTCAGGGAGCTTGGGTGCCTCGATCTGGAGGGGACCTGGGCGACCCAAGGGAGCACCTGGGATTTTGGTAAATTGTGATAGAAGGTAGTGGCCCACATAGTTGGAGACCTCCCCAAAGAGGTCCGCCACCAGGTTATCCCAAGGAACCATAAGTAAAACATAAAAAAAAGGGTATTTTTATTCAAGAAAAGTCAATCAACAAGGAATGTTGATCGCAAAAACATATTTAAAATGGACCAGATAATTCAGGTTCTGCGGAAGTGTGCCTAAGCCTTAACGCTCTAATAAACAGACGCTTCTGTCCATTTTAGTAAAATACATCAAAAGTGCCTTCACTCAAGTAATCAATTGAAGCTGTATTTTACCCAAGCTCAAAAATTTCATAACTTGAGCAGGACTCAAACCCTTGCTCTCCAATAAACCAAATTGAACTTTTATTGTTTATAATATAAATCATTTGTTTTAATGCCTGGGCTGAGATCAGAGGCTGGGCGTTTTGCACCTCATTAGTATCAACCTGGGCATGCTTGGCTTTCACCCAGCGTTGATCTAAGGTGTGTTTCAGATCAGGAAGAGCCTAAAGTTTCACCTTCTGGGCCCCCAGTCGCCCAGCCTTATCTCTAGCATCAGTTCCTACTATAATGTCATCCAACCATGACAGTCACCCATTGAAGTAGTCCACCAAGCTGGTACTTCTGCATCCCTTCTGGCCTTGGTTGTTACCTTCCTCAAAGGATGTGCTGAAGGCGTTGCGTGGCTCCTTTCACTCAGAACGATCATAAGTGTGCGTTACCTGCCACTACCAGTATCACTATCCACTTTTCAAGTGATTTTGAATTTAAACATGAGATCTTCAACACGTTGTCCAGCCTTGTGGCCTGCCAGAAGTCTCAAAGCAAGGACTTAGCTGATGTCCTCCTCCTCCAGCTGCTGCTTCATGAGATTTCAGAGAGAGCTCACCAATGGTTACTCTCTACAAGTGAGAATAATATATCCCTCCTGGAATCTCTCCCAGCATTATAAACC
>JAKSZP010007288.1:0-38358 GCA_022478985.1 Massospora cicadina | reverse complement strand
GAAATAGATTTAGCTTGGGTAGGTTCAATGACTGATTCAGCATGGCCTGATTCAAAGGAAGGGAATATGATTCGATTTTTATTTCAAATTCTGACAGTGATGTCAAATACTGATATCAGACATGTGGAAAGAATATTGACTAATCGACTCCCTCAGCTGAATCAACATCTAGATCCAAAAAGGGGGTTAAATCCAATACCTTGATAAATAACATAGAGAGATTGATAGTTAGCACAGCTCTTGTCAAATCTAGTAAAACTTCAATAAACCAATTCAATACTAAAAAATCTCAAGATAAATTCCTGATACAACATAATGATGAACTAACAGATGGTTAGGTGACAACTACACGTCGTGAACTCTGCCAAAAATTAGGATGAACCCAAAAAAGAGTAGGATTTAATAAGCTTCCAAATGATCAACCTAAGTGACACACAGTCTCAATAAACTTGGGTATTCAACTCACCATTTTTTCCCTATCAAAATTATGATACAAAGGCACTATAGCATCCCAAATGTATCATCTGACCAAGAACCTCCTTTCTGGATTTACACCTCTATTATCTTTATTATTCCTTTCATTTGGGGTTTATATTGGATTTATAATATCTTAAAGTTACATAGTTATTTCTATATCTTGCTTTGTTACTTGACTTCAACATGACTAATTTGCCGTGCTTAACATAGGATGTATAAACTAGCTGACAGGGCATAAGCGGTGGCTTGGCACTTTTTTATATAAAAATATAGTTGGCATGCAGTTTAGTTACCCTCAAGTATTGACTGTCAGACTTCTTGGGAATAGCACCATTGAGCTCAAAAATGGAAGCCTTATAAAGAGGTCCATACAGTGAACCCCCATAATAAAGTTCTTGATGGTCTTGTGCAGATGAGGTTGTACCTCCAATCCCCTGCTTCTTCCTAAATAGATTGCACGTATCCTTTCAATGGCTTACTCTCCACCCTCTAATCTCCCAATCTGTCCATCCAAAAGCTAAGTAATCCTTCTAGTAGCCTGTTAGGTTCTTCATACTCAATATTATTCCTTGCTTAATGCCCCTATAACACCAAAGTCCTGTTGCTCTGATCCTTGCAAGCCTAGCAAGATAGTACTCCACGATTAAAGACAAATCGCGGATTTTATCTCTGGTGACACATGCTATCCACTTTAACTGTAGTTCTTTGACAATGCTCTCTTAATTAATCAGAACAATGCCCACTTTCTTCACCTCCAAACGCAGTTTTTCATAACCTTTTTTACCTCTCCCAGATGAACTGGATAACAAAACTGTTTATTTTTTATATGGAAGATGCCAAAGTTTAAAAAAATCTTGTAATGTACCATACTCTGTAAAAGATCTACTGTTCATGACATAGGCTCTGCCCTAGAAAATAATTGTGCTTTGTTTTTCCAAGCCTCTATTTTTTGTATTGCTTTTTCCATTTGAGTCATATTTTGTGCAGCGATGCCTTCCCATGGATGGGACACCCAAGGTATAGAAACTCTTCACCTGATGCCATCCTTGGAATTGAGTTCTTTTTTGTCACAATTAACGCAGCCATCCTGCCAATATGCCTAGCCTGTGATTTGGACAGGTTGACCTTTGCGTTGCTTGCTTGCTTTTACATTTTAAGTATGTTCATCACCACCTTCTCCTCCTCCTGTCATGGTTGGATGACTTAATAGTGGGAATTGATGCTAAAGATAAGGCTGGGTGACAGGAGGCCCAGAAGGTGAAACTTCAGGCTCTTCCTGACCTGAAACACACCTTAGATCAACGCTGGGTGCAAGCTAAGCATGCCCAGGTTGATAATAATGGGGTGCAAAACGCCCAGCCTCTTATCTCAGCCCAGGCACTGAAAGAAACAATTCACGTTACATATGAAGATGGTTTGATTTGGTTAATTGGAGAGCAAGGGTTCTAATCCTGTTCAATTTATGAAATTTTAAGTTCAGGTAAAATACAGCTTCAATCAATTACTTGAGTGAAGGCACTTTTGGTGTATTTTACAAAAATGGATGGAAGCATCTGTTTATTGGAGCGTCAAGGCTTAGCGCACTTCCACAGAACCTTAATTTCCCTGACCCACTTTAAATATATTTTTTGTGACCAACATTCCTTGTTGGTCGACTTTTCTTAAATAAAATTACCCATTATTTTACGTTTTACTCATGGTTCCTCGGGCGAACTTGGTGGCGGACCTCTTTGGGGAGGTCTCCAACTATGTGGGCCACTACCTTTTATCACAATATACCAAAATCCCAGTTACTCCCTTGGGCTGCCCAGGTTACCTCCAGATTGAGGCACCCAAGCCCCCTGACGCCAAGTTACACTTGATTATGGACTCCCCTCTGGGGTCCACTCAAGCTGTTATGTTTCTCACTTACCTGGTACTATATGTTGCGCTCTAAACCCTTGCCTGGGGTACCTTTTGCACAGGCACCATTTGAGGTGTCTTCTTTCCCATTTTTCTAATGGCTAGTTCCCTAGCAATGTGGGTTTGCATCTCACATCAACTTGCTGGGAACGAGGGATTTACAGACACTCTCTTGACACCTCCTCTGATGAAACAAAAAATATAAGTTATCTAAAATTATTGAGTGAGAATGATCTTCCCATTGAAGGTAAGTTTCTTCTGTTCCAACTTCCTGAGAGACATTGAAATGGTCTCTATTGCAAAAACAGACAATAAGTGAGATAGGGGTCTCCCTGATGCACGCCCCTACACACCTTAAAAGGGTGGGAGAGGGCCCCATTGGTATTGATAACTGATGAGTCTTATCCATAAATGGCATTAAGTAGTCTCAACAAGCGCCATGTGATTCTAACTTTACACAATATTTTTCCCAAGAAACTCAAGATAAACCCAATAATAAGCCTTCTTCTGATCAAAAAACAGAAGCCACCCCCTCTGAAATACTGTTTACTTTCCCACTCTTCTATCATGTGCAGTAGCATCAGGTGTTAGTATAAGCCTTCCTGGGATAAACACATTCTGGTTTTATAACTTCTGCCACTACTCCTTTAGTCAATCTGTTAGGCTCTTCATTAAGCTCTTGTAGTCAACATTGTTTAAAGTTAAAGGCTGATAATTTCCCATGAGGGAGGATCACCATTCTTATACAATATTACTACCAGTACATTTGAAAACTTCAGCTCAATAACACCTAAGATTAGGAGTTAATTATAAAGCTCCATAAGCATCTCAGATATGTCTACCCAAAATAGCTTATAGAGTTCCAGGACCAAACCTTACTCCCCAGGAGTCTTGTCATTCTTCCATTGTGGATGGTATCTGACACTTCTGATTTGTGTTTATTTGCGCATAAAGGCTTCTAAATCTCCATTGTATTGCCCCAGTTCACTTGTGAGCACTTTGGTTTCCTCAGGATCATCCAGTGAGGGGCCTCAGAGGTCCTCATAGTAAGAAGAGCAACAATGACCATGTGAGCTGCATCTGTCACCTCAGCCATCCCTCATTACACAGGACAAGACCTTACTGAGGTTTTAAAAATCCTTAATGCCTAGCGGAGTAAGACCACATTGCCACATAAATCCTCAAAGTACTTAGTATCCCTTTGTTTAAGGCGATCCACCATAAAGGCTCCCATTGATTTCACATACTGTTTAGCCTTATATATTGTTGGAATTACAGTATGCCCACATAATCCAGATTACTTAATTATATTATTATCTGCTTTATCTTTTGGAGTAATTACCATAGCAGATGTGTAAATTATTATTTGATATGTAACTATTGTTAGTTGTTATTTCTTATAGGATATTAATTAATTGATTGAGATATGAATCCACTAATTTGCTTGTAATTTGTTTGGGAGAATTCCCAGAATTGTTTTACAAGTAATTTAATTATAGATTTATTGATTGATTTTTGAAGATTATTTATGAATTTATTGTGCTTTTTTAAAATCTAATAAGGGTTTATTGTTAATTGCTGGTAGTAATAACGCTTTTTGGCAACAACTTGTGGGATAGCATCTAGGTAACGTGATCTACTGTTAATGGGTAAGTCCAATACTCAAACAGGCTGATAGCTTGATAAAACTAATTTCTGGGATTGAGTAGAGAAGTTGTGCCACAATCTTATACTACTCAACCCAGAAGTGATCATGTTCTAATCAGTGGAATAGTGCAGCTAGATAATTAAAGTGAATCATTGTTTTGAATGACTCCAGAGGGCTAATTCAACAATGATGTCAGCCATTCCTACTGAGGCGCCAACAAAAATAGTTAGGCGTCAGATTTCCCATTATAAATTTCTTGGTTTTTTATCAAGTATTAATTATAGTTCACTTGGAATAACACTTAGATAATATTGAAAATTATATTGTGTGCTCTTGTTACTAAAGTAGAAGGGAAGAATGTTTATCTTATCCATCTATTTACTAACTCTTGGGATTAGAGCTTAAGGGAAAGGTTCATTTTTCAAGTATTTCTCACCTACTTTGGAGAAAAGTTAAAGGGATAAGCTCTCTTGCTTTTCATAAAAACCTAAATGGATTATAAAGAAGAGCGTTAGCACCTGTCTATTGATGAAGACATACTCATTTTGGTTGTAAAGACTCAGATAGGACAATAGTCTTCATACTATTGTTGACCCATTTATTTTATATCAACATTAAATATTATATACACACCTTGAATCTGTGCAGTAAACCTAAAAAGATTACTTTTAGTGCTCACTACAGAAGTTAGTTAGGTTTTCAGGCCAAAGATTAGAAAATAAATTATTTACAAAATGTCATATAAATTTTGCCTTAAATCTGCGGACTAAAATTGGAGACCATGAATAATTATATGCTGACTTAGTGTCACAAGCAAATCTGACTAATTTGGATGAGCGAGTGAATAAAGATAGGAGTGAATAGAACAAGTTAAAAAGGTTAACAATGTTATTTATAGAAAAGTCACCCCCTTAAGATTAAAAGATATTGAAGTAAATAAAGATTTACTATTTCAGAAAACTGAAAGGGAAGCGGATAGAGAGAAAAGCAGATGGAAAACGCTTTAACCAGTTTCAGTGTAAGGCCCAACAAAAAGATAACTAGAATTTGATGGCGCTAATACCATCCTAATACAACTAGCTACCCCTGGACTAGAACTAAAAAACCAAAATACAAGACAAGGTAGGATGCACTAGTTTCTATTAAGATCAAAGGAAGAATGATGGAGCAATGTTTTGAATTTAGTCTTAACATCTTTTACTACTACATCTGCAATACAATAAATTGGCATAAGCTTTAGACTCATTAGCATAAAAGAAGGACCTGAAAATAATTTTTAATTAATTGACAAAAATTAAAATTAATTCACGCTTCTAAATTCCAACTTAATCATTTGTGATTAAATCATTCTATTCTGAGTTACAATTGTATAAACTTAAATACCAAAAATATAATTGTTAGGAGAATTCTGACATTCAAGTGGATATAGTACAGATTAAAAAGAATTACAGTAAAAACAGAAATACACAAATGTGATTGCGCCCAGATGGAGGCAAATGAATCTGATAGCAAGTACATGAAGTTCAGCTGGAAAGTACAACCCCTGAGAAAAATGCCTAAAGCTTTCAATACAAATTTGGAGATGACTCCAAGAACACTTTTATCATTAGTCAGGTTTTCAAGCAGAAATATCCTGCACAGTAGCAACAATTTTCTGAAAATCTCAGAAAATACCTATGTTTCACTGGGATAACGCACTAGTGTCTTTCCTTTAATTTAAAATGATACCGTTCAAATATGGTAACAGACAAAAAGATTTAAACGTGATGAACTGCTTAGACACTGACATCAAAGACTGGTGTTGCCCCATCTCAACGGGGATAATTGGACGTACAGCAACGTCAAAGAAGCAATACTGACTGAATTTGGTAGTCTTGGATAGATGGCTAGCCATAATAGCATTTTATGGGAATTTAATTTAGAAAGAATGAAACATTAGCCGCTTTCATCAATTGACTTTACTATAAAGCACAAATCATGGCTGGTGCAAAAGTTCAATCAGATTTTAATGCCCATATAACAATGTAAACTGTGCTTTGGCCCTACAGAGTTTAATTCGCACTATGGTATGAGTGCTTGCAAACCAAACTTCCACATCACAGGTGGTAAAGTATCCTAAGATGCTAGGAGCAACTTTTGAAGCACCTTATCGAACCTAAAGAGCCATTTCTGCCAGAGCTAAAGTTTAGTGAAATTTTCTGGGCCTAATAAGGAACTACAGAATTAAGTCATAATAGGTGTCATGGTTGAACGACTTAATAGTGGGAACCAACGCCAAGGATAAGGCTGGGCAACAGGAGACCCAGAAGATGAAACTTAAGGATCTTCCTAACCTTAAGCACACGTTAGACTAACGCCGGGTACAAGCCAAATATTCTCAGGTTGGTACTAATGAGGTGCAAAACGCCCAGGCCCTTGTGTTGGCCCAGACATTAAATTTAGATGATCTACATAACAAATGAAGAAAGTTTAATTCAGTTAATTGGCAAACGGGGTTTCAAAACCCATTCAAGTTACAAAATTATGAGTTTGGGTAGAGTACAGCTTCAATAGATCACTAAAGTGAAGGCAGTACTGGTGTATTTTACAAAAATGGACGTAAGCATCTGGTTATTGGAGCATCAAGGCTTGGGCCCACTTCCACAGACCCATGCCTACCCCAACTCATTTTAAATATGTTTTTGCGACCAACACTCCTTGTTGGTCGACTTTTCCCAATAAAATTTCTCATTTTACCGTTTTATTAAATGTTACTTTGGATGATCTTGTACGTGGACCCCTTTAAGGAGGTCTCACGCCACATTAGCCATGACATTTTGAATACAATGAGATTATCACCTAGTGCATCGTTGGTTCTCCCAGGTACCCTCCAACCTGGTGTGTTTATCCCTTCTCTCCTTGTGCACCACGTCCTTTCTGGCTGGTTATTTATTGCACTTCTTTGCATTAGTTATTATTGCTCCAGCATCCTCTGCTGGGCTTTAGTAGCTTTGGTACTCATGGCTAGTTTCCTTGTGTTGGCTTTGTGCATCGTGCACCACCAGGCTGGAAACAGAGAGTTACAGACGCTCTCCTTACATTAGTTGATCAACCACTAAATTCTATATGCACAAACTTTTCAGTGTGGAACTTTTCTGAAGTGGAAACGGTGGGCACCAGCTGTGGGCTTTGGCTGTGGTCAGCCACACCATTGTTTCTTTTTTTCCAAAGGTTGGAGCAACTTAGCTTTATTATGATTGCCTCCAACTGGAAAATATCCACCCTTCATGCTCGTACCTGGTGGATATGGATGCTTCAAGGTCCAAAAGTCATGATTCCCTGACTTTCTGCCAAAATTATCAATTTCAACTTAAATAAACAAGTTTTCATTTGACAGCGCGTTCAGACGATGTCAGCAGAATTGATGCAGATGGGCCCGGGGGTGTTGGCCTTGGAAAATTTCAGGCATTACAAAGCAGTTAGGAAAATAGGGTCGTTCACATCTAAAAACACGTTTTATGATGATAATCATATCCAAACCTCTGAGCCATTTCTTAATTTTATGGCTTGGATGAGAACCCTATTTCAATATATCAAATAACCCCTGAGAACCCTCATTTGACCCCTACCATGATCTGGGGCACTCAGGAAGCGGAGAAAGAATTTCATTTTAGATATGATAAAGTATATGCACCTGCAGAAGGTATGGTGGGGTATGTGGCCTCAGTAGTAAGAGTGGCCAACTATCCCCCCTTCTATAATTTCAAAACATACCCTGATGGCGTGCTTGAGCCAGAGGAGGAATTTTCTGGTGAAGTAGTAGCGTTTTCTGCTTTAAATGAAGACCATTCGGCGTATTTTCTACTGACTGCAATTCTGTCCTCCCCTTTAGGGAAATTCAGAACCACTATTCTGGTGGATACTGGTGCTACGGAAAACTTTATGGACCTGAGCCTAGCCGACTACTTTGGGCTGAGTTACTTGCCTGGTGGTATGGTTATGAGATGGGCGTCCCAAGGTATTCCCACTCTGAAGGTCGTTGGGACAGTGGACTATCAGGTTGGCAGTACGACTTGTCCAATTACTTCCAAGCTATCAAAAACCTCTTGTACCCTATCATTTTAGGTGTAAAGTGTTGGCGGAAGTTTGACATTAGAACAAACTTGAAAGAGTACCCTATCCTTGAAGTAAAGAATGGTCGCACCCTAGTTGTTCCTTTGTCTGAGGATGATGCTTAGGGTGACTTGCCCCACTGTCCCCACCTTCACACCCTTAGCCTTGCCTCTATGCTGAAGCCCACTGTTGTGGTTCCCATACCTTCTTGTTTGGAGGGTTTATAATCTTTTCTGATGCAGCTTCAGCTGACGCACTACCTGATCATTCTGAGTATGACTGTGACTTCAACTCACTGTGGATCTGGTGCATATTTCTTCTCCCATTTACCTCTTGACCATCCTGTAGGAAGAGGCGTTATATGTATGGGTGAAGGAGAAGTTAGCCAAAGGCGCGATTTTTCACCGGACCTCTCCTGTTTGCTCCCCACTTCTCTTTGTTGAGAAGGCTGATGGTACTTTAAGCCCATGCATAGACTATGGGAACCTCAACAACGTCACTGTACCAGACCTCCATCCCATCCCTTTGGATTCATAGTTTGCGCGCTATGTGGAGAAAGCAAAGGTCTTTTCAAGCTGGATTGCCTCAATGTGTTCAATCAGATTTGGATTAAAAAGGGACAAGAGTGGTTAACTGCATTCTGTACCAGAAAAGGGATATACCAGTTTCGGGTCATGCCCTTTGGGCTTAAAAATGCCCTTGCTATCTTTCAACACAGCATTGATGCAGCGTTTGGTGACTTGTTAGGGGTATGCGCAGTTGCCTACATGGATGACATTCTGGTGTTTTTCCCTAACCATGAGTCCCATGCAGTACACTTTTGGCAAGTGGTGGGGAGGTTAAGAGCAGCCCGCCTCACGCTAAAGATCAGTAAATGTGAGCTTTTCAAGTCTTAGGTCACTTTCCTGAGCAACGTCATGTTTGACCAAGGACACATGTAACTTCAGACAAGGAGAAGGCGATTTGTGAGCGGCCTACCCCCACTTCAGTGAAAAATTGAGGAGATTTTTGGGGATGTGTACGTTCCTAAAGAAGTTCATAACAACCTTTCTGAGGTGGCAGCGCCCTTGTATAGGGCTAGTGGTGCAAAAGTGCTCCAGAGGTCCCCGTTTTGGAGGATGCTTTCCAAGCTGTGAAGTGCACCTTGTTGTCCACGTTCATCCTTCGCGATGTCATCCCTTCCAAATAGTTTATTGTGTCTATTGATGCCTCCAACTTCGCCATAGCTGTTGCCTTGTTACAAGTAGGCGAAGATGGGATAAAGCATCTGGTGGGATATTTTTAGGAAAATGTCTCAGCCTGAGTTGAATTAGGCCGTTTATGACAAGGAGTTACTAACAGTGGTGGAGGCGCTGACTTATTGGTGTCACCACTTTCATGGCTCTACCCAACCGTTCTGTGTATGTACAGATCACTGTGCCTTGCTGTACTACTGCGCCCCTCATGTACTAACCCCACGGCAGACCCTTTGGCATGAGACCATTGCCCAATTTGTCTTTTTTATGAAAGCACCAAGGACAAGGATAATGGTTTAGTGGATTCTTTAAGCCGCAACCCTGCTTTAGCTCCTGATCCAAAGGAGGTAGAAGTCCATAACACACGGGTGATGATTCCTCCAAATCAAATTGTTTCTCCAATTCCCTCTCCCCCTGGCCAACGGGCCAGCGCTTGCACCTCTGGAAAATGTGGAGGAATATAGTATGTTCAGAAAGGTAGTCCTTTCTAAGCATTATCAGACAAATATACTATGGTGCTTGCAAAGAGCGCTTTATATCATAAGATCTTTTCAGGGGATATCACGTGAAGGATGAGATGGTGTGGTTTCAGGGGCGCCTATGGGTTCCTGTTGGCCCACTGCGCCTGGAAATCATCCAGGCCCATCATGACGGAATCACCGTTGGTCATCCTGGGAAAGCAAATTTAGGGACTGGAATATCTTAAACCCAGTCTGGCATAGCAACTCGAGAACTTGCCATGCCTGAGCTAAGAGTCCAGTATAACAAGGGTAAGATGCGGATAAAAAATATAACAGCTGAATAAAGGTCTGTTGGGCCCTAATATAGGTTGTAGAGCTTCAGATAGTCTAACCCCTGTTAAGGCCAAGATACCAGTGACAGTGGGTAATTGTGAAATTGGGTTAGTGGAAATAGTTGGATTTTTAGGGTTGTTAAATTGATATAAGCTTGATAATAAAGATCCTTGTACTTTACTAAGGATCAAAAGCAGGTAGATCAATTAAATAAAAAGCATCTTGACTTCATTGACTGCAAGGAATGATTTTAGAAATATTCAGCTTATATACAATTTTCAGACTAATTGAACTAGCTTTAGGGCTTACTTGATTCTTATCTAGCTTTAGATTCTTTAGGCTCTTTCTGTCTTAGATAACCAAAGCTTAAACTAGTAGTCAACTTCCTAGTTAGGACTACTAAGACCTGGCCCCAGGTGTTCTGATGTTCAATTCAGATTTGATAGGTTGAATCGACTCATCTGACTCATTATTCGTTCTGCTATGTGATTTTGCTATCATCTTTGATTGTTTAAGTGATTGCATATATCATATATTCTACTAATAAGAGCTGATATATCAGGGATATCTTTCATTTCAGGCTTTGCCCTGAAATTATCCCCCACCAAGGCTGAAGCCATCTACAATTTTTTTCCCAACCTTGAAGTAGATTCTTTGCATTTTTAAGGTTTTCCTCTGGTTCCCAAGTACTTTCTTCAACAGGGTACCCTACCCATTTTACCAGGTACTGAATCTTCCCATAATGCTTCCTACTCTTAAGGATTGCTTCTACTTCATACTCTGGAGTCTCTCCTTTAATTAATGGAGGGACAGCTGTTCTAATCTGTTGATGAGGTAAAGAAATACCATCTTTCTTATGTAAAAGTGATCGGTGAAATACATTGTGGATTTTCCATTCCTTGGGTAATGCTATTTTATATGCTACCTTACCTATAATTTTTTCTACCATAAAAGGCCCTATGCGTTGATGTGCTAATTTGCGTGATGGAACACTTATAGGTACATTTCTTGCATCTAGGTAAACTTCATCTCCAATTTCTAGGATCTTCCCAGGTACTCTTTTCTTATCAGCAAAATCCTTATATGTCCTGATTGCTCTTTTTGGATTTGCAATGCATAAGGAATGAGTTTGTTGAATATCTTTGATAAAGTTTCTAACTGATGAGTTTCCTGAGATTTCAGTGAAGTTGTGTCCCCAATTCACATCATAGCCATAATTTACTTTAAAGAATGACATACCTATAGAAGCATAGTCCAAGTTATTATACCAGAACTGGGCCATTGTTAGAAGCTCTACCCAATTATTTTATTCGAAATTCACATAGCATCTTAGATACTGCTCTAATACTTAATTTACGCGTTCTGTCTGTCCATCAATTTGAGGATGATATGAAGTGGATAGACATCTTTTAATACCTAGGTCCTTCATTACTTGATTCCAAAAATTCGATGTAAACTGAGCGCCACGGTCTGTTATCGCTTCTTTAGGAATGCCATGTAAAAGAAAGACATTTTTTATAAATAGTTGGGCTGTTTCCTTAGCTGTTACAGATGTTTTACTAGGTATGAAGTGAGCCATCTTTGTACATCTATCAACGACTACTAAAATCGCATTGTAACCATTTGAATTTGGTAACTTAACTATAAAATCCTAGGAAACTGATTCCCATGGTTTTGTTGCCATACTTAGAGGTTCCAGTAAGCCCTGTGGTTGTCCCCTTTTAGCCTTTATACGACAACAGGTCTCACAACCAGCCAGGTATTTGAACACATATTTTATCAAACTAGGCCATCGGTATGTTCTCTGAATAAGTGAAAGCATTTTATTTCTTCCAGGATGACCTGCCATGCTTGTGTCATGGTATTCACGTAATATAATTAGCTGTTGAGGACCTTCAGGTATATAGAGACACTGTTTCCAAAGTAGAAGATATCCTTTAAATGAATAACCCTTTTGGTACCAAATCTATTGTTGTTATTCTTTAAATCAGATATGATTTCCTGGCAATAAGTGTCTTTTTCCTGGGCTTTGATAAATTTGTCCTCCCATTTTACTAAGGCAAGGTGAGAAAGTTGATCTGATTTTCTGTTTCTTTTTAGTAATACTTGAGTATTGTAGTCTTCTATCTCCTCTTCATCTGGGATAAGATCTGATCTTCTACTTAAAGCATCTGTGACTACATCAATTTTTCCTGGTTTATAACCAATTTCTAGCTCATAGTCAGCTAAAGTGAGAGCCCATCTAGATTGACGTTGATTTAGTTGCTGATGAGAGAAGAAGTAAGTTAAGTTTTTATGATCAGTCAGAATGGTAACTGGATGTTTAGCCCCACATATGTATCTTCTCCAATGCTTCAAGGTCTGAAGAATGGCTAACATCTCTTTATCATAAATGGGGTAATTACATTTAGCTAAAATAAACTTATTTGGGTAGTAGGCTATAGGGTGAAGCCTATTATCATCCCCCTCCTGTAGTAAAACACCTCCAAGTGCAAATCCTGAGGCATCAGTTTCAACCACAAATGGCCTTTCATAGTCTGGCATTGCTAAAACTGGTGCCGTAGTAAAAGCTTTCTTTAAGTCATTAAAAGATTTTTATGCCTTTGATGACCATTTAGAAGTTACATTATCATAGGTGAGTTACGTTAAAGGTAATGCAATTGGTGAAAAGTTCTTGATAAAGTTTCTGCAAAAGTTTGCTAAGCCTAGGAAGCTTCTCACCTCCTTTCTGCTAGTTGGTGTAGGCCAAGAAGTAATAGCATCAACTATACTTGGTGTCATTGTAAACCTGTTATTGCCTACAACATAACCAAGGAATTCTACTTTTTCTTATGAAAACTCACATTTTGTTAATTTAACATGCAAATTAAATTTTTTGAAATTTTCAAATACTAGTTGAAGATGATTGAGATGATCCTCTTTGGACTTACTGTATACTAAGATATCATCTAGATAAGCAACACAAAATTGGTCCATGTAGCCTCCTAGTACATGTTTGATCATCTTTTGGAATGTGCTAGATGCGTTGCATAAACCAAATGGCATTACAAGATATTCATACAGGCCAAATCTTGTTTTAAAGCAGTTTTCCACTCATATCTTTCTTTGATTTGGATTTGATTAAATGCATCTTTAAGTTCAATTTTTGAAAATAATGTTGCTCCAGAAAATTGGTCGCTGAGGTGGTCTGCATCAGGTAAGGGATACCTGTTTTTTATAGTGATATCATTAAGCTTCTGGTAATTGACACATAGATGTAGCTCTCCATCTTTCTTACTTACAAATAAAAGTGGTGATGAGCATGGAGGTCGTGAAACTCTGACAAACCCTTTGCTTAGCATGGTATCTAAGTATTCTCGCAAAGCTTTTTGTTTCAGTTGATTACAGCTGTAGATTGGGCCATGAGTAGGCTGTTTACCTGGAACCAAGTCTATTCTAAGATCAAATAAGCTATGCTGGGGTAGTTGATTGGCTTCCTCTTCGCTGAAAACTGAAGCCCATTGCCTTAAGTACTTAGGAATAGTTGCTTTATAGGCCTCCAACTCTATAATTGAAGTATCAGCAACTAACAGCCCAGAGCATCTTGCTTTAATCAAAGGCCAAACTTCCTTTTTCCCATTAAAGCTAACAACAACGGCATGATTCTCATACTGGTAGTGAAGTTTCATCTGACATGTCCAGTTATATAAAGTATTATTGGTTGAGTAGTTTCCTTAAGCACCAGAACTCAACATCTGAGGTATAGGAACCAATATGAAGCTTAATGGGCTGATCTGAACGATAGGTGCTAATAATCTTCCCATTCCCAAGAGTTACATCAAGCAATTCAATTCTTTTTGTACATTTTAAACTTTCTAGTAATTTCTCAGAAATGAAACTTTAGATGCGCCTGTATCTATTAAAGCCTCTGTACATTCTTTATATTCATCATGGCTTAGAGCTACATATAAAATAGAATAAGGATGAACATTGTTCTTTAATGGAGATTTAGCAGAAACTGTTTTCTCTGAGCATTCATTTGCATAATGACCAGGCTTGTGGCAGTTATAACATAGCTTTTCTTTGGTCCAACGTTGTTGATAGTTAGCTCTGATGAGTTTCTTTTCCTTATTTTTGTTTGAATTAGTAGGTGCTTCAATCATCAGATTTGTTGTGGTCTCAATTAAATCCTGAAGAGGCATAGTGATTGGATGATGTCTAACCAATTCTGCCCAAAAGTCACTTAAGCCTTGACGAAAGAGAAGTGAACCCATCTCAGAATCTAAATCAGCTTTATGAAACGCATCAAATTTTTTTTGTATAATCCTCCATAGCTAGATCTTCCTGTTTTAGCTTCAGTAGAGCTATACATGCTTGTATTCTTGATCCAGATGGTGTTGCAGCAGCTAAAATTTGACTTTTAAAAGACTCATAATCAGTACATAGACTTTCATCTTCTTCAAGAGCCTTTACAAATCAACTAAGTTCATCCCCAGTTAGTTGGGAACCTATTGAAATCACTTTGAATACATCATTGCGATAAGTGTAGGGGCAGATTTTGAATTGTGCACTCAATAAAGCCAGTCCTTCCTTTATAGTTGAGAGTGTCAACTTTTTAAGAAAGTTTACTGTGGAGCTAAAGGGAATAGCATAATTAGCTACTGTCACAGTCTGCACTTGGCTGGGTCTTTCTGAGTTCCTTGATAGATTGTCTGATTGAGACTCAGAATTATTTAAGCGCGCCTTAATTTTCTATAGGCCTTTAACGTTATATATACGGCTATTGCGCCTAGTAGCATAAGGAAAAGGGGTAATATTTTGTTTGGTAGGCAGTTAATTTGTCAGGGACTGGAGTATCTTTAACCCAGTCTGGCATAGCAACTCGTGAACTTGTCATGCCTGAGCTAAGAGTCCAGTATAACAAGGGTAAGATGCGGATAAAAAATATAACAGCTGAATAAAGGTCTGTTGGGCCCTAATATAGGTTGTAAAGCTTCAGCTAGTCCAACCCCTGTTAAGGCCAAGATACCAGTGACAGTGGGTAATTGTGAAATTGGGTTAGTGGAAATAGTTGGATTTTCAGGGTTGTTAAATTATCATAAGCTTGATAATAGAGATCCTTGTACTTTACTAAGGATCAAAAGCAGGTAAATCAATTAAATTTAAAGCATCTTAACTTTATTGACTGAAAGGAATGATTTTAGAAGTATTCAGCTTATATACAATTTTCAGACTAATTGAACTAGATTTAGGGCTTACTTGATTCTTATCTAGCTTTGAATTCTTTAGGCTCTTTCTGTATTAGATAACTAAAGCTTAGACTAGTAGTCAACTTCCTAGTTAGGACTACTAAGACCTGGTCCCAGGTGTTCCGATGTTCAATTCAGATTTGATAGGCTTGAATCGACTCATCTGACTCATTATTCGTTCTGCTATGTGATTTTGCTATCATCTTTGATTGTTTAAGTGATTGCATATATCATATATTCTACTAATAAGAACTGATATATCAGGGATATCTTTCATGTCAGGCTTTGCCCTGACAGCAAAGACCTTGGAGTTAATATGACGCACCTACAATTGGAAGGGCTTGTCTGCTCAGGGTGGGCGGTATTGTAAAGAGTTCCTGATCTGCAAACAAATGAAACCCAATCATCAATCATTAGCGGGCTTGTTGGTACCATTACAAAAGGTGGAAGGTCCTTGGACCTCCCTATTGGTGGCTTTCATTATAGAATTATCTGTTTCTGATGGTTTATGATGCCATCATGGTTGTGGCGGACCACTTTACAAAGTTCGCCCACTTTATTCCTTGCAGAACTACAAAAACTACTGCTGAGATGGCCAGGCTCTTCATCACACATGTGTTTGCGCTTCATGGGGTCCCTCAAGAAATCATTAGTGACTGGGGACCCCAGTTCACCTCCGCTTTTGGGAAGAGTTGCGTAATACTCTTCATATTTGCCCCTGCCATTCAACTGCCTATCATCTTTATCAGATAGACAGACCAAACGAGTGAACCAGTGCTTGGAACAGTTTCTGCGGTGTTACACCGCCGCAGATCATCCAGATTGGATTTCTCACCTTCCCATGGCCCAGTTTAGCTACAACAACACTTTGCACTCTTTGATCAGTTGTTACCCCTTTTCGCCAACTATGGCTTTACCCCACCTTTGACATGGAGCCCAACTGTGGTTACAAGGTGGAAGCGGCGGTGGACTTTGCTAAGACCATCAAGAAGGTCCACCAGGGGGTTTCCACAAGTTTGGAGGCAGCTATGCTAGTTTATGAGAACGCTGATGGGAAGCGCTGAGTGGGTCCAGCGTACAAGAAAGGGGATCTCATGATGCTTAATGCTCATAACATCCCTATTAAGCAGCCATGCAGAAAGCTGGGTCCAAAGAGGATTGGTCCTTACCATGTTCTGAGAAGATGGGTCGTGCCTCTTACCAGTTGGATCTTCTCTCCAAGTTCCATGTCTTCTCCATCTTTCATGAGAGCAAATTGGCGTTGTTTGAGGGAACCCACCTGCGACTCTAAGGCTTATCTCGTGGATGGGGCACCAGAGTGGGAAGTGTAGGAAATAGTAGCCTCCAGCTTTGTTAAAAGGCATCTTGAGTACATGGTATACTGGAAGGGGTTTGACGCGGCCAAGAACAGTTGGGTGCCAGCACATGACTGTGTAAATGCCCAAGACCTGATCAAATCATTTAATAATCGTTTTTCTGAGCAGCGGGATCAAAGTCCAAGCCAGAAGTTACTGCTATGAAGTTGTCACCTGCTCATAAGAACTTCTCCTTAGCAAACGCCCCTGGAGGGGGGTGGAGTTCAAGAGGGAGGAGAGGGTAATGTCATGGTGAACAACTTAATAGTGGTAACCAACGCCAAGGATAAGGTTGGGTGACAGGAGGCCCAGAAGGTTAGACTTTAGGCTCCTCCTGACCTTAAGCACACGTTAGACCAACGCTGGGTACAAACCAAATATTCTCAGGTTGGTACTAATGAGGTGCAAAACGCCCAGCCCCTTGTGAGGGCCCAGGCGTTAAAACGGACAATCTACATAACAAAAGAAGATGGTTCAATTTGGGTTGATTGGCAAACGGGGTTTCAAAACCAGTTATGGATATGAAATTATGAGTTTGGGTAGAATAAAGCTTCAATCAATCACTTAAGTGAAGGCATTTTTGGTGTATTTGACCAAATTGGATGGGAGCGTTTTCCTATTGGAGCATCAAGCTTGGGTCCATTTCCACAGACCCATAGCTACCCTGACTCATTTTAAATATGTTTTTACAACCAACACTCCTTGTTGGTCAATCTTTTCCAATAAATTTTTCCCATTTTACCATTTTATTTATTGTTACTTTGAACAATCCTGTTCGTGGACCCCTTCAAGTAGGTCTCATGCCACATTAACCATGCCATTTTGAATACATTGAGATTATCACCTAGTGCACCATTGGTTTGCCCAGGTGCCCTCCAACCTGGTGCGTTTACCCCTTCTCTCCTTGTGCACCACGTCCTTTCTGGGCGGTTATTTATTGCACTTCTTTGCATTAGTTACTATTGCTCCAGCACCCTCTGCTGGGCTCTAGTAGCTTTAATACTTATGACTAGTTTTCTTGCATTGGCTTTGTGCACCATGCACCACCACACTGAAAAACAGGAGAGTTACAGACACTCTCCTTACAATAGGGTTAATCTTAAAGGCTGAAAACATTGGATAAAGCTTAAACACATTGAAACCAATGTTGAAACTTGGGCAGGTAATTGCTCAATGTTGGTATATAAAACTAAAGGAGTGTAATTATTATTAGGCTAAAGAGAAGGAAACTGGCCAGGATTTAGGAAATGGGCCATCAGTCTAGTAATTGATCAATCTAGCTTGCAATCAATCCTGTTACCCCTGACAAATTCTAAAATGACTTGAATAGATCTTATCTATTCATAATTGAAGTTATACCTGATCCACTCTTCTGGTTGGTTAATTTAGATATGAATGCAATCACCTGAGCAATGATGAAGGAATAAACCCCAAAATTGTAAAAAGTTGCTCAGCTGTATGCCTGTCAATTAGCGGCCAATATCAGAACTGCTAAAAGCACCCTAGAATTATATAAGATAAATCTTGATAAGTAGACGTTTTTCTTGTTATTAGCATGATCAAGGAATATCTTTTCTGATTTGTCTATGCAATTAACTTATACTTTTATTTTAAAATAAAGCCACAATTAACTCAATAAACAACTTATTTATAATACTCTGATTATACATGTGTGGACATTATAGTAAATTAAGTAAGAGTATAACAATAATTGACATTATAGTACCATTAGTATTGTTTTGACCAAGTTGCTGAATCAAATGAAGAATTCTCCAGATTAATAGCACCGGAAGGAAAATTTGGAACCACCAGAATGATACTACAATATTCTATGGAGCATACTAGTACACTGGTTCTTCAGAAAGGGACGCTGCTGGTATCAGCTCCTGCCATAGTATTGGTAAATTGAAATTATATTATCCTCATCAGAACAAGTTTTTCTGAGAAACTATGGTGTCAAACGTAATCCCAAGGATACTACCTAACAATGATGTGGCAGAATCTGCCCTTGGTATATCAGCAGAAAGGAGAAACCCCACTGATGAATTAGAATAATTTTGTAATTACAATTTACAATCATGGCATAAATCCTATCCAATAAGTTGTTTGGAAGGAAAATAAGGGAAATGATGGAGCAGATTCTTAAAAACTGTGGGATACCATTAATAATGAATGTAACAAATATCACTTCATCAGGAATGTAAATAATAGGTAACTCAGGGATTACTCTGGAAATCCAAGAACAGTTAGATTGAAAAGTCGTTGCCCCACAGAAAAAAAAATTAATATTGGAGCCTTGTGCAGCTCCAGGGAATATATTTCTAGGCCACCGCTGAAATTTATATATACTACTGTTCAATCTGAGTGAAAAAATTGATGGAGGTGAAGAAAAATCAAGTTATTGCATTTGCATATTTAATCCTGACGCAGAAATCAGAGAGTTATATGACTATGGCACACTAACAGAGATGTACTTACTGTGGGGATGCTGAGAACAGCATAAATATAATGGTCAATAAAGAGCAAATGGCTACGTTCTAAGAAGCATTAGAAGGTAAAGTGCTTAGATTATTCTATAATTATCAGCTTATAATATCTCAGGATGATCATGACCTTGGATGCACTAAGATATTTTTATTAGTTTGACACGGTGGAATATCAGTTAGTATGAATGTGATCTGTCCATCAAATCAAGGATGCAGAAGCAGTAGTTAGTTAAGAAATCATTAGGCTGAATAAATATGTATTCCTTTCACCTTCTTCAAGTCCATAGAGTAGTTCAATTCTTATTGCAAAAAAATTGGATCAGATAATTTGGTGATCATTTACTAACAATTAAATAAACACACTTAATAGGATTTTTATCCACTTCCTAGGATAGATGAAGCACTTGATCACCTAGGGGAAGCCAAGGTTTTTCAGATATAATTTCGATCCTATGATAATGGCAAATAAACTTTTCAAAGAAAGACTAAGAGAAGTGTGTAATAATCACTGCAAAAGGATTATACCAGCTGATGATAATTCTCCAAGGGAATGTGTAACATGCAGGCAACTTTCCTAAGGATGATAGTTCGATCTTTAGTGAGCTGAAGTTTTCTTATATTTTAGTGTAATTTGATGAAATCAATATTTTTAATAGGACATTCACCAATCATCTGGAACACTTGGAATAAAGTTTTTTTATTCCTAGCGATGTAAAATGTTGGTGTTAATGGTCTTCACATGGATAAGGGTAATATTCATATGAAAACAAATTAAAAACAAAAGAAACAGAGTTCCGCTGCTTTGAAATCTAAATAAACCAAAAATAACAACGAACTTGTAAATGTGCAATTAAGTTCCAAACCCAATCTGAATCTACTGATTCATCTGACAAAGGTCTTACCATTCAGAGACTCTTGAATCCGCTATCTTACACAAGAAAGACCATGTATACTGAAAACCTGTGCATTACACTTAGCTAACCGTGAAATCTTCTTACCTAACTCAATTTTAATTTCTCTAAAGTCTATCTTACTCAATCCTAAAATCCACCAAATCTATAAATATCTCCATTTCATTAAATAAGGAGACCCTTTGATTTTGCTTAGTAGAGTACTAGAGATATTTTCTTTTATAAAATATAGATTTTTGGATGTACATATAGAGATTTGCCTCAGTGTTTCCAATTACATATTAAGATTGCCTAATGGAGATAGAGACTCCTGGGAGATTCTGCTGATGATACCTATGATAAATAATTGTGTACCCTTTGAAGGACCTGTTTTTCTAATTCAACAAAAATCCAAATCTGGTTCTTTCTGCCAGGACCCTTATTAGCTTACTGGTAAAGACATATTTTATGATGAATACCCCCATAATGACAGCCATACCAATATGGAGGTGAACATGAGCTTGACCAGATAGGACATTACCAACAACAAAGTTGCACCTCTTCCTCACACTTGAGCTCTTATTTAATGCAACCATGAACCTTACTATTTCAGCCCTGGATAGATTGCTTTCCCAAATCCAGGCTGCCAAAGTCACTGACACTGTCATGGCATTACTGGCTGGAACTATTATCCCTGGAAGGAGATCTGTCATGGAAATGGCTGATAAGAATTAGACTGGGATCCCAGTCAGGGTGTGTGAGCACCCAGCGGAGAACCCAGAATGCCAAGGGCACAGTGGTCTGTGTGACTAGAAGAAGGGGGGATCTAGTGGGGGTTTGAGGAAAGTAAATGTTTATAAATGTACCAAAGGCCCCCAAGGCAAACCAGATGGTTGCAATGGGGGCAACCACGAGTCTTGCGGGGGCAACCCCAAGGGTGGGAGAGGTGGGGAGGACGATAACTCCTCCAGGGTGCACAGTTGCTGGCCTTCAGTTATGAGTAGGTGGGTCTGTGCGCCAGAGAGGGGTGGCACAGGGCCCACTGCATGGACAGGGATGCTGTCAGAGGGGAAAATGGACCAGCGACGAGCGTTAGGGCTGAGTCCCCCTGGGTCAGGATACTCTGGGGCCCTTAGGTGGGTGGGATCAATGCCGGGCGAGCCAGGCTTGGGGGCCAAGCTTGCAGGCATCAGGGTGGGGGCGCCCTGAGGATGCTCTAATAGGGGAGCGCTCTCAGAGATCCTGACAGCAAAGCGAACAGATGGGTTTTCATTTAACAGGTATGCGGAAACAGATGGAGGAATGACTCCATCATTGAGAATGAGGCAGTTTACAGTGGATTTGATCCACAATCACGTGGTGGGGTCAAGCAACTGGATGACCCATTCAGCAATCATTGAGATAGCTATTTGGGTGGCAGCGCGCTTTGCCAGATCAATCAGCAGAATTTTGAACAGGAAAAACAAATGGATGGAGTCCGTGACAAGGAGTTCAGGGTAATCAGCTTTATTTTGCATAAAGCGCGAGGAGAATAGAGAATGAACCAACAACTACCCATTGACAGGGAAGTTGCCTTAAGTATTAGGCAAATCACATAGTGGGGATGCTAGGGTATTGGGTGTTTGGGGATTGGCGATGGGGTTTGGTTGACTGGCGGGTGGGGAAGTGGATGGGTGTCCAAATTCTTGCAAAAATCAAAAAAACTTTTGCTGATTTTCCCAAATTTTTCGGGGCCAGACCAGGTCAATGTTGCTGATATGGGCCTTGACCATTTGAGTCAGGCAGTTTATGCGGTTCAGATTTCCCATATTCGTCCCAGGGGGCTGTGCCTTGGTGCTCAGTTGTCCACAACCCAGTCTGGACTCTCAATTTGATTGTCTACATGATCCAAACGTCTCAGATCCATTCCAGGGGGTCAGGGTAACTGGTCCAAGTCACTGGTGGCCTGGTCTTAAGCCTGAATCGAGTTCTGATCTGACTCTCAGACCTGACCAGTCTGGACCAGCTCCGTTGGCCTGGAATTTGCAGACCAGGCTCTGATACCTGCGCTGGCTGTTTTTTAAGATTTGCATAACTTTCCCCCTATTGAGTGAGGGGTCCCAGGGGCCCGCCCATGGCCCCTGGCCTGCATGATATTCTAGAAGGTCCCCTCTATTAATTTTAACAGGGTTGGGGAGGGGGAAGGGAGAGATCTGAGTATCCCTAGGCGGAAGGGCAGTTACCCAGCGCTCATCAACCATGTGCGCCAGGTTGCTCAATTGTGACAGGGGGTCCACTTGGGCCTTTGGCCCCTTTTGGTCCAGAAAGGGATGCTGCTCCCTATCCAGTTGTAGGGGCTGGTCCCCAAGACTTACACTACCCTTTCTTTTTTCAACAGGGAGGAGGCCCCCACCTGGGGCATGGACCAGGGCATAGTTCTTGTGCTTCTCTGGGAGCTTTATGGCCAGGATGGCTGCAATCTTCTGGGGTGGACGGGGGGCTGCCAGGTGGGAGTTGTGGAATTCTTTTATCAGGTCCTTGCAATTTGCACAGTCGCATGCACTCACCCAGCTGTTCTCATATGAGGGGTAGCCTTTCCAGGCAACCAGGTATTGAACGGATCTGTGGGACCTCCAGGAAGCCAGGATAGCCTCCACCTCCACTTCCTAAGATTCCCCAATGAGGATCGGCTCTGGCGATGTTGGCCTTTCCCCTTTGAAGGGGGTCAGGAGGGAGGTGTGGAAGACATTATGCTGCTTCCAGTGAGTGGGGAGCTTCAGATGATAGGCTCCCTCAAAGGGACCAGAACATTTGGCTGCGAGTTTCTGGGTGGGGGCTTTTAAAGGAAGATTGCGGGTGTCCAGCATGACGAGGGAGCTGACTTTGATCTTGTGTCTAGGTAGACGCTTCCAGTCAGCAAACTTTTTGTAATCCTCAATGGACCTTGTCAAATGTTCATGAACCAGGTTGTCTGTCTCACGGAGTGCACACACACGGTCTTTGGCTGCAGGGACTATTAAGGAGAGCTGTAAGCCAACTTGGAAGGAGGGGTTGTAACCCAGGGTGGCCTCAAAGGGGGAGAGGTTGGTCGAGAAGTGGAGTGAATTGTTATATGCAAACTGTGCAAGGAGTAGGTCCTTAGCCCAAGTGTCCTGTGAGGCCGTCACATAACAACACAGGTACTGCTCCAGTACCTGGTTCACCCGCTCAGTCTTCCCATCAGACTGGGGGTGGTAGGCCATGAATCTGCAGGGCTTGATGCAGAGGAGGGTTAGCAACGCTTCCAAGAACTGGCGGTGAACTGGGGTCCCCTGTCACTCACTATCTCTTTGGGGAGACCAAACATGGCAAAGACATGGTTGACAAATAAATTTGCGATCTCCACCGCAGTAATAGAGGAGAGGCAGGGGATGAAGAGGGCAAACTTGGTAAATCGATCAATGACTACCATGATAGCATCTGAGCCATTAGAGGGGGGGAGCTCCACCATGAAGTCTACTGAGACTGAGGTCCATGGACCTTTTGCCTGCTGCAGGGGGTGTAGCAACCCTTTTTTCCAGATCAGTCTGATTTTGCTCTAGCGTAGGTAACACAGCGGGAGATTCAGGCGGGGATATCCTTTGAGGACCCTGGCCAATTATAAGTTCTCTTTACAAGATCCGCGCACTTCTTGATGCTGGGGTGCCCAATGGTTTGGGGGACATGGTGCTCTTCGATAACATAGTTGCGTAGAGATGGAGGACCCAAACCCAATCACAGAACCAGATGGTTCCCTCCTGCAGGGTGCATGGGGCTCTCTTCTGACTCGAGGACTCTAGGTCAGTGTAAAGCTCTAACCCTTCAGGGCAACAGGTCTGGGCAGCAAGGATGCGGGGGAGGAGCGGGGCGTTGGGGGCAAGGTCAGAAAAGACTACCATTGGAGGGGCCAAGGAGAGGATTTGGGAGGGGGGCACTACAGTAGTAAGCTCTAGCAGGTCCTCTCCACCATTGGGTGATAGAGATGAGTTCCAGCTGAGCATGTCCAGCAACACATTCAGGGGGCCTTTTATGAATTCATATTTAAATGAAACCCATAGAGGTCCTGGTATGTGTGAGTTTAAAGGTGCCCCAACTTCTGGGGTTTGCGGTAGTATAGTAAATCCTTATGGTCAGTCCAAATGGTGATTTCATGCTGGGCGCCTTGTAGGAGGTAGTGCCAGTGGGTGAGTGACCACGCCACTGCCACTAGCTCCTTGTCATATATTGGCCATGCTTGTTCTGTGGAAGTGAATTTGAAGGAGTAGTAGGCCACTGGGTGCTCAACCCCCTCATGCTCCTGTAGCAGCATGACGCCCACTGCCACTGACGAGGCATCACAGGCTACAATGAAGGGGTGGGAGGTGTCAGCATGCTGCAGGACTGGGGCGGTGAGGAAAACCTCCTTGATAGACTTGAAGGCCTACTGGCATTCTGGGGACCACTTGAAGGGGGCGTTTTTCTCAGTGAGGGGTGAAGGGGTGCTGCCAGTTGGGCGAGGGCTGGGGAGAACTTTTAAAAAGGTGATGGTGCTGAGGAAACTTTGGTGTTGTTTCCGTGTAGTAGGGGTAGGCCAAGACTGGATCGCCTCAAGTTTAGAGGGTGGAACAGCATATTCATCCTTCAGGACAAGGTTACCTAAGAAGGTCATTTCATCCTGGAAAAACTTGCACTTTGAGGGTTTCACGAAGAGCCCTGCTTTGTAAAGGCCGCCACCACTGCTTCTATATCCTTGGTGTGTTGCTCTTGGGTAGGTGAGTGGATCAGAATATTGTCAATGTAGGCTACAGCGCATGAGAAGCACAAGTCCCCAAGCACATCATTGATGAGGTGTTGGAAAGTGGCTGGAGCATTCTTCAGTCCAAAGGGCATCACTCTGAATTGAAAAAGGCCCCAATGGGTGTGGATAGCTGTGAGCCACTCTTGTCCTCTCGCCACCCTCACCTGGTTAAAAGCGTTCTCCAGATCCAGTTTTGAAAAGACCTGGGATTTGGCGATGGCTTGAGCAATGGTCTGCTCTAAGGGAAACGGGTAGGGGTCAGGGATGGTGATGTTGTTGAGGTGGCCATAGTCAATGCAGGGGCGCAGGGTGCCATCTGCTTTCTGAGCAAAGACTATGGGGAGGCGACCGGTGAAGATTCTCTGATAAGCCAACCCTTCTCTAGCATCTCGTCTAGCCAAGTCCCCAAGGCCTTGTCTTCTTCCTCTGTGTAGAGGTAGAGGGGGCAGTTGATCTTGACTAGGTCAACTGTCAGCTGAAATGTCAAGTCATATTCAGAATGTATGGGGAGCTTGGAAGCCAATGACATGTCGAAGATGGACTTATAGGGGTTAGGAAGGGTGGGAAGTCCGAAGGGAGGTCAATAAGAGCGGGGTCTGGGGGGAATAGAACTGAGGGATGTGTCAAGGGGGAGGGTTATAAACAAGGTAAACTCTCCACTCAACTTGAGGTTTGAGAACAATAAGGAGTTATTGGCAAGATTAATGTGGACCTGCTGTCGCCGCCACCAGCCCACCCCCAAGATCATGGGGTAGAGCAAGTCCTGTACAGCTGAGAAGTGGTCACTGAACCTGAAGTCATGGACAGAGAAGTGCAATGGGCGTCAGACGCGGTAAGACTTAATGGGCTCCAATGAAGCACCCAGGACTGATGAGGCTTCTTCCATTGCCAGGTCCAAGGAATGCGCCACACTGAGGTCAATAAAGTTGCCTGCCGCTCCAGTGTCGAGGAGGGCTTGCATGGTAAATTTGCCCAACTCTGAGGGGAAAGTGATAGGGAATAAGAAGTAGGCTTGATCTTTATTGGGGTGGGCAAGAGAGAGGGCAGCCGAGGAGGGAGCATGACCCATCATTAGAAGAGATTGACCAAGAGGCGCCAGCCTGGTCTGGAACTGGGGAGGGGTTTCTGCTTCCTCCTTGTCCCAAATGGGGCAGCGAGGGTTGATGCGTATGCCTGCTTCACTCTCCTTGAGGGGGCTTCAGGGTTAACTGGGGGGGTGATGGCGCCAGGATGGGCAGGCTCTGAGCTCTGGGGATCAAGGACCTACTTTCCTGATCCATAGTGAGAGCAAGGGGTGCAGCTGGCAGGGGCTCTTCCAAGGGAAGGGTACCCAAGGTGGTTACAGAGGGGGCGCAGAGGGTGGCGAGACCTGGGGAGCGCTTCCCTTGGCTGTGACCACTGGCAGGGGGAGAGGGGGTGGCACGCGGCCCCTCAAGAGCTGCAGCAGCGCACGCAGATGTATGGAAAGGCCTGGCCCCAATTGCGTAAGCCACAGAGAATGCAATCTCCAAGGACCCAGGGAGGGGGTCCCAAGATGCATGGGCTGCTGCAGTGGGTTCCAAGGAATCTCGGAAGGTGGAAATGGCGATCTTGGGGGGATGGGCACCATGGGGGCCAGGACCGCAAAGGCTTCAATCAAGGAGGGCAGGTCTGTGGCTGTCTGCCCTAGTGTGAAGAGATGGAGGAGGCGCGCAAGTCTAGACTCAGGGGCCTGGACTGCCAAAGTGACCAGCGCCAGTAGGGGGTGGGGTTCCCAGACTTAGCAGCAGAGCGGAGCACTCCCCTGACCCAGCGGTGGGCATCCCCATCTAGGGCATCAAGGAGAGCTACACTCTGCTGGGCATCAGAAGGAAGGGGAGCTTTCCCCCCATCGGTGGTGAAGTGCATCTGAAGTTCTGCCAGGACACTCAGGATTTGGTTGGCCACCTCCTCAGAAGGGATAGGGGGACTCCCAACCCTATCATGTTGGCTGATGGGGTGACACTTGACACCAGGGGTCTGCAAGGTGGGGACCAGGTCAACACAAACTGGAAGCATGCTTGGATGAATGAGGCAGCCAACCAGCAGGAGAAGGCCAGGTCACAGAGAGAGAGTACGTTATAGGTTAGGGCGTAGGCCAATGCTTCACCAGTGTTAGCAAGGAGGGCGGAGAAGGCTGAGGTTATTGGTCAGTTCATTATGTCATGGAAACGGCTGACAAGAATTGGACTGGGCTCCAAGTCAGGGTGTGTGAGCACCCAGCGGAGAGCCCAGAATGCCAAGGGCACAGTGGTCTGTGTGACTAGAAGGAAGGGGGATCTAGTGGTGGTTTGAGGAAAGCAAATGTATATAAATGTACCAAAGGCCCCCAAGGCAAACCAGATGGTTGCAATGGGGGCAACCACGAGTCTTGCGGGGGCAACCCCAAGGGTGGGAGAGGTGGGGAGGACGATAACTCCTCCAGGGTGCACAGTTGCTGGCCTTAAGTTAGAGTAGGTGGGTCTATGCGCCAGAGAGGGGTGGCACAGGGCCCACTGCATGGACAGGGATGCTGTCAGAGGGGAAAATGGACCTGCGACGAGCGTTAGGGCTGAGTCCCCCTGGGTCAGGATACTCTGGGGCCCTTAGGTGGGTGGGATCAATGACGGGCGAGCCAGGCTTGGGGGCCAAGCTTGCAGGCATCAGGGTGGGGGCGCCCTGAGGCTGCTCCGATAGGGGAGCACTTTTGGAAAACCTGACAGCAAAGCAAATGGATGGGTTCGCATTTGACAGGTATGCAGAAATAGATGGAGAATTGACTCCATCATTGAGAGTGAGGCGGTTTGCCGTGGATATGATCCACTGCCACGTGGTGGGGTCAAACGACTGGATGACCCATTCAGCAATTATTGGGATAGCTATTTGGGCAGCAGCACGCTTTGCCAGATCAATCAGCGGAATTTTGAACAGGAGAGACAAATGGGCAGAGTCTGCGGCAAGGCGTTTGGGGTATTCAGGCTTTATTTTGGCGCAAAGCGCGAGGAGAATAGAGAATAACCAACAACTGCCCAATGACAGGGCAGTTGCCTTAAGTATTGGGAAAAATTGCATAGTGGGGATGATAGGGTATTGGGTGTTTGGGGATTGGCGATGGGGTTTGGTTGGCTGGTGGGTGGGGGAGTGGATGGGTGTCCAAATTCTTGCAAAAATCAAAAAAACTTTTGCTAATTTTCCCAAATTTTTGGGGCCAGACCAGGTCAATGGTGCCAATCTGGGCCAAGACCATTTGAGTTGGGCAGCTTACGCGGTTCAAACTTCCCATATTCGTCCCAGGGGGCTGTGGCCTTAGTGCTCAGTTGTCCACAACCCAGTCTGGACTCTTGATTTGATTGTCTACATGATCTGAATGTCTCAGATCCATTCCAGGGGGTCAGGGTAACTGGTCTGAGTCACTGGTGGCCTATTTTGAGACCTGAATCGAGTTCTGATCTGACTCTCAGACCCAACCAGTCTGGACCAGCTCTGTTGGCCCAGAATTTGCAGACCAGGCTCTGATACCTGCGCTGGCTGTTTTTTAAGATTTGCATAAATTTCCCCTGGTGAGTGAAGGGTCCCAGGGGCCCGCCCATGGCCCCTGGCCTGCATGATATTCTAGCAGGTCCCCTCTATTAATTTTAACAGGGTTGGGGAGGGGGGAAGGGGAGAGATCTGAGTATCCCTAGGCGGAAGGGAAGTTACCCAGCGCTCATCAACCATGTGCTCCAGGTTGCTCAATTGTGACAGGGGGTCCACTTGGGCCTTTGGCCCTCTTTTGGTCCAGAAGGGATGCTGCTCCCTATCCAGTTGTAGGGGCTGGTCCTCAAGACTTACAAGATCTATCCATAGCCACTCTGCACAGATTGCTCCCAGCATGCAACATCTATATTCCTCTCTTGACCTTGCTGGCAATATGTGGAGGGCTCAAATAAAAACCTATCTTTAGTTATTCCTTCATCTCGCATTACACCATCAGTTGCGGTTACTTAGGCCACACCATTTGGAAATCAAATGACAAATTGGACTTTCTCAACAATTCAAGCTCCGCTTCTTGAAGTGTATGGAGCTGCATCTAGTTTTAATCAAGACAATCACAAGGCCATTTTCAATAATTAACAGAAGCTCAACAAAATTCAACATCACTTGGCAAATTTTGACACAAAGGTTATCCAATATCTGTAAGGCAAACTTAAACAGTGGATGTTCCATGCAGCTACCAATCTGAACCAATGAGTAACACACTTTGTTTGCTCTTATTAACCAAATCTTTAACAATAACCAAACCATTGATTCCTAAATTGCCACCTTAGCTTTCTAGCTTCATCAGTTAAACAAACTAACTGCTATGCTGCCAATTATGAAAGTTATTATATAAAAAGGACCTCATGACGCTACTGGCCTAGTGGGCAAGAAGGTGAACAAGGGCCCCATGTACCTTAAGGTCCTGTGGCCCTCCTGGATCCTCTACATCTATTGACTTCTCTTTTATATAAAACCATTAAGCTTGTATTGATGCTCTTGAATGACAATTACTAAAGGTGGCCCATGGAGAAGAAATGACTATTGAAAGGGATATTTTTGATATGGATCAAAACTTGATTTTCTTATGAAAATAAGTATGCAACTGTAACTGAACCCTGTTTACACCTGATCGCCTTTCACAACCTGACTGGGCCCAAGTGAATTGTCAACTCAAGAGTATAGATGCTAAGCTTCAAACAATTGAGGCTAAACATTTTACTATTTCCACCCAATTAGTGGATCAATCTGCAAAGATTGATAAGTTCCTTTAACTTCTCAATATAAGCCTCACTAAAACATGTCAAAGGTGGTACCATAATCTCCAGGATGATATGGATAAATTTCGCCGCCAAGTTGACAAGGCTATCCCTCATACTGACATTGGTATCACAGAGCTAAATGAAGGCAAACAACTCCTCTTCAGCTATCCATGTTCTCTCTGAACCTGTTAAATATTTTAACCCTCCTTTAAAGAGAAGTATGTGCCACAGACCAAAACCATTCAGTCTTATTTTTTGGTGTATGAGGGTGCGATAGAACAAGCCAAATATTGATAAAATGTCAGCACATTCAACCCTGTGTGGGTAGCTAAGATCATGAAATCATAATGCTATTTTCAAAACTGTATCACCTTGCGCAACAAAGGAGTCCTTAACGAAAGAAATTAGAAAATATCCCTTTCTAATTATAAACGGGATTTTATGTAAATCCAACCCAGATGTATGGAAACCAATATTGAATTTATCAAGCAGCTTTACCATGAAGCTCAAGCCCTTGCATCTTGTGATTGAGTTAAATTGGATGGCGCCATTGATGTCATTCTCTCTGCATTTCAGCAGAGTACCACCCTTATGCTACATTTCCAGAATGCAAAGAGAATGAAAAATCTATCATCATTAGTAAAGGTTCTATAACGGAGTGCCTGGGCTGGAAGTTTGTCAAATATCTAACAAGGGGAACAGGTCTCTTATATATGCAGCAGGATGTCTTCAGTCATCTAAACCCCATCGTGACCATATTTCTTATTGTAATTTTTTGGCCATTAAGAGGACTCATGTTGGAAGAAAAAAGATAATGAGGCGGGAAAAGTGGAGTCAGATTAGGGCATGAGATACTATCAGGGAAGCGGCAAATAAAGTTTAGACTGGCATGACAGTATAGATGCCAAAACACCCAAATGGCAAGTCCAAATGTTAGTGGCGCAGCTTGAACAACGTTGAATTGTACTGGGAGATTTTTCACCAATGAGCGCCAATAGGGCATAAATGTAAATAAGAATTCAGTAATGAACTAGGCTATTATGGCCCAGGGCCCGTGGGTTTGGGAGCTGGGAAAAATAGATCAGAAATGGGAGTTTAAATTATGTTATAGGAAAAATTGAATTTGGGGTACAGAATTTTTATTGAAATTTAAGATAGAAAATTAACTGTCAATTTCTCAGTGTATCACGACTTCTTAAATAGACAATTGAGTTGGGTAATAGCTTAGAAAAGCTCAGTATTGGGACCCTAAAGATTCGCCTAACCCACAAATTTTGAGTGAGGGGGAAAATGATTTATTTTATATCAACTTTGAAATTGTTAGTAGCTGTCCAAGTTGCTGTCAGTTCATACATGTACGCCCAAATTGCTGATTTTCTTCAGTTTTGATAGCTAGAGCATTTGTGTCTCACCTGAAAGGAAGTGGGAACCTCCTAAGGCCACTCCGCATAGGGGCAGTCCATGAGGTTGGGAACAGGTTTGGGATGCCCAAACAGCCTGCACACTGTCACTCTGGCGTCCATTTGACCAAACTAAAACTGCTAGATGTGGATTGTGATACTTCTGGGTAGGGCTTTGAACTGTTGTCAGCATTTCTCAATGGCCTTATGCCATTTGCAAGTTCCTCCAATGATTTGGTCTTAGAAGCATTCTTTATAGAATGTACACGCCCTGGGCTTTGTTTCCAATATGTCTGGAGTGGGTTTCAAACCTGCAACAACATTTTCCAATGACCCAATACCATTGGGGAGTTTTGCTGGGAATTTGACACTAGATGCTTTGTTTATTATAAATTCACACCTGTCAGGCTTTGTTGAAAAGATTTTGCAATTGTCAACTATCATCGTTGAAGATTTGCTGCTGTTAACTGTACTTGGCCCCTTTGCCCCAAGCAGGTTCTATTCATTGCTAACTCGCTACAGATTCCCTTACTTTGCCCATAAATTTTTTTTTGGATGTAAGAGCTGGGGTTGGGGAGAAATCTTCAAAGGTTACGCCATCAACCACTGCCTGTCCACCACATGAGCGAAGTTGCCCTGGGTGACAAGGGGGATTCCAGCATCTTTACTTCTTATGGATGGGAAAGGGAAAACCCCCCAATCCAAACGGAGAGGACGCTCCACTCAGACTTACAGGTACCCTCTGATGATGAAAATGTACCTCAACCCAATCTATTGCTGTTTTTCACGTTGTTTGTTACATATTATCTAAGCCTGAAAAATTGGATGTTATAGACTCACTGATTTTAAATAATGGTTTAAATCTTCTTACTGCGCCCTTTCCAGACCTCTCCCTCCAGAATGTCAAATTATTTGATCCCTATTTTGGTACTAAGTTTACCTTGGTTAAAGTATTATTTAACTGAGGCAAGCCAACCAGGGGACAGGCAGTACCGATTGTGTGGATAGGTGGAGTGAAATATAGTAAGGATTAGAAAGGATTGGGCACCATGGGGTATACAGGTTACCCCTATTGACAGCCGGTACAGCCAGGTATGGGATGGTTGGTGCGCTACTCTGAGGGGGTTTCCCTTCTTATCGAGCAGGTGTGGAGAAAGGGGTCCATGTAGAGGAACCAGAGTAGGAAGCATGACTCTACGAGCCTTTGTTGCCTCAGCTTCATGTATCTATAAAGTCAGGCTTGGAAGTGCTCCATTAAGTGAACGTGAAACCTACTGATTATCCCACGGATGGTTGGTACAGTACCCTTGAACGCATCCAAAGCAATGGTGTAGATTAGCCACATTGCGATGGTTACCATTAGGGAGTGGAGGGTAGGTGGAATTGGGGAATCAAGCTGGAGTGAGAGGAGACTCTTTGAGATAGAGAATTCCTGGTCGTTTTGGATCCTAAGCAGGCGCGCAACTTCCTGCCATATGGATCTGGATAGGAGGCAAGTTTTTAGGCAGTAGTGTAGGGAGCCCTCCCCTCCACATACTGCGCAAGTTACATGGAAGGAATAGGTGCAGTCTGCCATTCTATAGGTTCTTCTCAGGCATCATCAGGTGTTGGCTCTTACTCTTGGCTGGAGGAGTGGATGGTTCATCAGCCTCCATATTGCCTTATGTGTAGCTAGGTCATAGGGGATGTCTAAAGCATCTAGGTATTCAATTCTAGAAATGGTTGGGGTTATAGCAAGTATGTATTTTTGGGGGTGGTCTTCTGGTTTTCTTAGCTTGAAGTGGGCTCTGGGTCATCCCCTTCCCTGAACAGTGCCAGTGTTAGCGACAGTCCATCCCATGCACTGGATGGTATGGAGGAAGCATTTTAAGTGAGGGGGGTTCCATGTGGGCTTGCTGCGTTGGGGCAGTTAGCAAGGTATGTGAGTATGCTGGATGGGTTGTGTAGGTTAAGTATTAGGAGCTCCTGTGTGAAGTTGGCCCTTGCTGCTCTGTACCAGTGTTGTTGTGGGAGATCCGGGGCTAGCACTTCCTCTATCCAGGTGCCCAGAATATGGTTGGCATGGCCTTCAAAGTCTATCAAATCCATGCCTCCGCTGGAGTTTGGTCCAAATAGCGTTTCCACCTGTACAGATGGTCAGGATCCAGGCCACAGCCAGACCTGGATAAGCGCGCAGATCGAGGCTATGAAGGTGGGTGAAAAGGGGATTACATGTGCGGGGAACCACAGCATTAGGAGGATGAGTGAGTTGGCAGCTGCTACTCATCTGTTATCCCTATGTATCTTCCCTTGAGCAAGGTGATGCGGTTAGTTACCTGCTGTAGTAGATTGTTTTCAATTGTCCCATTAGCATACCCCCTGTTTCCAGCCATATCCCAAGGTGGCGGATAGGTTTGGTTGTGGGGATGATGCAAAGGGTAGGATGAGTGGGGTTTTCCATCATGGGGGGCTGTGGGGTTTGGGTGTTGTGGCCCAATTATTGATGTATTTGCCTAGGAAGATTATTTCTGTTTTCCGTTTTTTTGACCAATGCGTTACTCACAATGGAGTATTCCTCTATGGTGTTTAAACTGTCAGGTGTCATTATTAAAACTATACCTGTCATGCAGTCATTCACAAAGGCTAGTATCTTGACTGGGGGCTGGCCTTGTGCAATTATGCCCATGAGGCGTGAGTCAGCAATGTGGAGGAGTGGGTCAAAACTGAAGTTGTAGAGTAGTGGGCTGATGGGGTCCCCTTGTATGAGCTCCCTGTGTGGTGTGATCTTGTCAGTTAGAAAGCCAGGGTCACACACAGACTTAGATGTGAATTATGTGAGGACATCGCCCAGTTAATGAACCTGGGTGGGAGATTGAAGGCGCTTAGGCATTCCCTCAGGTATGGACAGCTAACATGGTCGTATGCCTTCTCCTAGTCTAGAAGTACCAGGGCTCCAGTTGCTTTAGACTGGCATATATTGGCGATGGAGTGTATATTGGACCAGATGTAGCGCCCTGGTGTGAACCCAAACTGATTGGGTGATAGGGCTTTAGAGGCTAATGTGCCCAATCTGGTTGCTACAATTTTTGTAAATAGTTTTGTGTCAGTGTTTGAGAGTGCAATTAGCGCCAGTAGCCAGGTTCAGTCTGTCGCCCATTTTAAACAGGGTTCATGACATAGAAGTCCTGGCCTCCAGGCAGGAGGCGTGTCTCCAGCAGGCACTTGTTCATTGATGCTAATAGGAGGGGGTCGATTTGTCTAAAATATTTTTTATATAATTTGTAGGTTATCCCATCAGGGCATGGGCATTTCCTATGTGGTGCACCGCAGACTGTGTGCCAGAGCTCCTCCTGAGTTATCTGATTTAGGAGACTATAGTCTAGTAGTGCACTCTGTATTCTGGCAGTATATATATATATTATTTTTTTGGGGTCATATGGGGTGTCATTATAAAGTTCAGTGTAATAGTGATGTATTTCTGCCTTGACCTCCGCTGGGTCAGTTGCCATGGTGCCATCTTCTTTATGGACCTGTGCGCACATGGGAAGGTTGCCTTGGGAGCGGTATTGGCAGAAGAAATACGCCAAGCAGGTTTCACCTTCTTTTATGTACTTACCTTTTATCAATACTTTATTTCTGTGTTGGTGTTCATAGATGAGGGCGTTTAGGCGGGTGGAGATTTCCACCCATTTGTGCCCCCAGTTGGGGCTGTAGCCAATCTGGGGTGTTGTGTTTGAGAGTGGTCTAATTCTTCCAAGGTGCGCCTGATTGTAGCTGTGTCCGTGGTGTACTTGTGCAAGACAAGATGGTGAGTTTTGTTTATTAGTTCATATTTGAAATTTCCTAAGTTTCAATGGGATCCAATACAAATGGGGTTGCAAATTCTGGGTTCATGGCTTTGTGCTCAACCCAGTTGAAAATTTTGGGTAATTTTATGTTCTCCAGGTATAGCTTCCTCCAGGGCGACGTCTTCATATGAGTTTGGGTTGGTGTGAGAAGCACTGAAACTAGTTGGTGGTCGGAGAAATTGATCTTTTTTGTTGCAAAGTTAGAAATAGCAAGCGGCAGGTTTTGGTGTGAGGATGTGATTGAAGCAGCTCATTATAATGAGCGTTCCCTTGCATATGATGGGGCGGGTCATGTGAGGGAGGAGTGGAGACCCGTGGGGGAGGGTGTCATACAGGCTAAGGGATGCCTTCATCGCATGGAACTTGATGTGTCCCGGTGGGTATCCCCTGAGGTTGGTCCATTGGTCCATGGTAGGGTTGTCCCAGAAGTTTAAAAAAGCCCAGCAGGATGGTTCTGGTGGGAGGTTGAGAATAAGGATGGCTTCAAAGAATTGGTTTCTCTCAGTTGTGGTGCACAGTGCATAAATACAAGCTATCAAAATTGTGGCCTCTTAGTTTGCAATTATTGCGGCCAGGATGCAGCTGTGCAGATATGAGGAGGAGTTAGCGAGTTTTAATTTTTTTTGTTCTTTTGGATGACCACCCCACGGTGGTTCATCCATACTGACTGGGATGGTGAGACACTGGCTGACCAGGATCCTCTTCCCCCTGTAGACAGTGGGTTTCTTGTATGGCCAAGATGTCTACAGGTGGTTTATGCAGGAAGTCCAGCTTTTTGGCTTGGGACGCTTGAGCCCTGGCTCCTGCGATGTTAAAGTCCCTATTGACACTGAGGTGCCCACGGCGCCTCAGGAGCGGTTGGGTGGGCCTTCTGGCCCTAGCCCACTGCTTATTGCCTTGAACTTGCTCCATATGATTGGGCCAGTCCACTCTGAGTTGTTGTCCAGTTCCTTACCTTGTGTTGATTTTGTGTGGGTTTTGTTGGTTTTAGGGTTTGTATTAGGCTTTTCCGCACATAATTTTTTTGATATTTTGAGTGGTGCGCTGACTGGATTCTGATATTTTGTGGTTTGATTTTGAAGAATTGGATCCTGTTGTTTCACCCATAGTGAAGCCAAATTGTTCTGGTAAGTTCATTTGAATTGAGATCACATGGTGATTCAAGAAGATTTTCGAGAATATCTCAGCTTGGGTTTTATGCTCTGACTTTTTGGCTTGGTTAATATCCCCCATAGTTTCTTCAGCTTGGGCAATCTTCTCTGATTAGCTGGCTTGGTTGATTTCCTCTCTGTCCTCCTGGATTTGGTCTAAGTCGATGGAGGAGGTTGTGAGTGATGCTGCCTTGGCCGCTTCCCACTTGTGGGCGTTCTGTACCTGTTTGCATAGTTTGGGTGATACTGGGTCTATGAGGATGTAGTTCCCGTCCTATCCCCAGAGGAAAGCATGGTTGGCGTCGACCATTTTTCTGAAGGTCTCTTCATCTTTGTCCGTGGCATCATCACAGAAGTCCAGGGCTAAGATGCCCTCCTTCACAGGGCATGCGTATTCCTTATACTCCAATGCAGTGCAATGGTTGCAGATGGGCGGTGCACATTCCAGTGTGACGCTGAATGGCTTTGAAACTCCCCCATCTGGGAAGTGAAGCACCGCGGTGCATGGGATTTTTGTTAGGTTTGTAGTCACATTGGGGACTGGGTTGATCACGATAATTGCCTTTCCTGTGCACAGGTTCAGCATCAGGTTTAATTGCTGCAGTTCTTGTTGTTTATTTTCACCATAGCTCTGAAGGGCGATTTGGAGCTCCTCCTCAATTAGCTTGTGGTGAAGGTTGGTGGGGAGCGAGTCAAAAAAGATGAAAAAGTATTTGCTTTGTTCCATCTGGTGCACGCGTTGAGCACAATTTGTTTGCCCTTGAGGAGGGCAATCTCAACACAGACTTTTTCTGTAGCGCTGCATCTTCTTTAGTTTCAAACCCCATATTGATCCATTCGTGGTGGATGGTGTGGGTGTTAATGTACACTGCATGGGGAAAAATGGAGGTCTGTGCCTCACCCACCTTCTCCCACAGAGTTGGGGACTTGACCCCTAAGAAAAGCCAGAGCCCATGTTCCACTTTCAATAGGGGTTGTGCATATTGTATTTCCATATATTGATTTTGTTTTGTGGTGAATTCCACAAACCCAGGTGGTGTTTGGGTTTGTGGATTTTTGGTGCCATTAGCTCCCAATTCCCCTCCAGGGCGTTTTTTGCCCTTTGGTGCAACGTTTTGGCTATTGTCAGGTATGGCTTTCACCCAGTTTAGTTTGGATTTGTTGAATTCGCTAATCTCACCTGTGTGATTATCAAAATTTCTGTTCAAATCGAATCTTATTAACTGATGTTATCATTATGGGAAAGAAAAACCTTACCTAGGTTGAAGTAGTCATCCTTAATGTGAAAGTTCTGCCCATAGATGATACTAAATCTCCAATTAATGTCATTTCCTCTTGACTAGTAAAATGTACAAAGGTCACTCCAGCTCAAAACAACACTTTAGGCTATGGGACTGTGGGACCTCATTGGACTTGATACTTGGGAACCTACTCATCCCTGCCACTTCAGTTTAGTCTCTATTTTACTTTAGTGTTTGTGCTAAAGAAGGATATTATGACCTTTTTATTAAAAGACAATTTTTTTGTATTTGACAACAAAAATTTAATCATAAGGACATATATCTCAAACATAGTATATCACATTCCCCTAGTTGCTCTGGACTCCCTAAAGAAAAAGGAAATTAAAATTCTAGGAGTTGTTTACTGGAACTTTTGAACCACATTGAGCGGCTATGACACTGATTAGTTGGGCCAAAAAAATTTTCCACCTTCCAGTGAAGAGGCTCAGGAAGGATGCCTGTATATACTACCAACCGCTTAACTATTCCATTAAGATCTCAAATTTTAGTGGACACTGGGCTTTAAATTACCATTCCGCTGGATTGATACTTAAAAATTCGTATTTATCCTAAACTGGCCTTTTGCTAACCTCTTACCTCCCCCAGGGTGCTAGATCTGGCCTATTGAGGACCTTAACTATCTAATGGCCAACTTCACTGAACACCTATGAAAATAACACAAAGCGGCCCTGTTGCATATGTTAGGACACTATCCACTGACCAAGTTGAATCCATCCATGGGTAAGAACTTTGCATGACTTAGGGATTGATAAAACCCCTAAAATAGCCCCTATTAAAGTAAAATATGTGGAACCCTCTCCTCTGAAAAGCAGTGATAAGCGGAATTGTTATCAAAATACATTAACATAGTTTCCACAGACTAAGATGATTTTTTAATAAAATGGTGTGCAGCATAGGGTGCTTACAGGTGACGCTCCTCCAATTCATGTTCAACCCTACCAGAAACAAAATTTGAAGAAGAACAGGTCAGAATTGAACTAAAGAAATTTCTGGACATTGCATTACTTAAACTGTAACAAAGTT